>JANHFR010004288.1:272414-289789 GCA_032468015.1 Mimophis mahfalensis
CACCCCACCCCACCCACTTGGGATCAGGCAAAAATGTGATGTGTGGAGGCCAGGTTGATTGCTGCTCTGGTGGTTGACACCCAGCTGGGAGTCAGAGCACAGTTCCTTCCGGTTGGTATTTATTTTGATTATTGAAGTTGCTGCCTTTTCCATCCTTGGTTATACTCGAGTCAATTAATTTTTCCAGTTTCCAGGCCTCAAATTGGGTATCTTGGCTTATACTCAGGTCAGCTTATACTCGAGTATATAGGGTAGTTCTCTTTTAAATTTTTTATTTTCTGTTTTTTAATTGTTGTGAGCCGCCCTGAGTCCTTCAGGAGTAGGGCAGCATATAAGTCCCAATAAACTTAAACTTAAACTTACATGCCATAAACATTTAACATTGAGTGTTAAATGTCTGGAATTGATCCTGGTCCCTCTGAAATTCTCCAGCAGACTCCTGTGGGAACACAAGAGTATTGACTAAGCTGCAGGTTGTTTTGCTACTGCAGGTTGGGGTAAATCCTGCCCCAGTTGTTGTATTAGTTGTATCATGATATTCTGCATGCTACATTCATTTACTGCAGGTGTTCCAACAATGCTGTTGAAGATTGGAGTCCATTCCTGAAATTCCTTCCTTTGGTAAGTAAGAGACTTGCAAGATTGATGTTGGCCTCAGGAGGTAAGCCAGATAGAAATCACAACCAGATGAACTAATTGTATTTTATTGTAATGCTACATTGAAAGAATCTTGAAAGACTGAAAGTATAATTCTCCCTCCTATCTCCTTCACTGCCCAAGAAACTAGGAAGGGTCTCTTAGGAGCATCTTGCCCCTCCCACTGTTCAACTATGGACTGTGCTATCTTCTATTGGACCATTCCTTTGGCAGTGTCTTTTTGCCCAGTCTATTATAGATTCTCTCCAGGCCTCAACCAGAGCTCTTCCCATAACTCAGGAGTCTCCAAACTTGGTAACTTTAAGATTTGTGGACTTAAATTCCCAGAATTCTTCACCCAGTATGGCAATTCTGAGGAATTCTGGGAGCTGAAATCTACAAGATGTAAAGTTGCCATATTTGGAGAGCCCTGCCATAACTAACTTCTGATCTTTAAAGACAGCTTTCTCCAATTTACCAGTTTCAAGATACCACCTCCATACCTAGTCAACATACAGTAGGAAGCAGGTTAGGGAAAGAAGAGTTCACTCTATGTGAACAGTATCAAATGAATTTCTGTTGACCAATCCTGGCATGGAAGTTTAACATATACAAAACCACTAAGTCTAACATGATTCTATCATGTCAATAAACAAAAATAAAGTTGCATGAAATTATGACAAAGTCAGCATCTGAGTATAAGCATAGAGCATGTCTAAAAGAGTGCAGCTAAGACAAGGTGGCTTGGGGGGGGAAGAATAGAATAGAATAGAATAGAATAGAATAGAATAGAATAGAATAGAATAGAATAGAATAGAATAGAATAGAATAGCACAGCACAGCACAGCACAGAATTCTTTATTGGCCAAGTATGATTGAACACACATGGAATTTGCCTCTGGTGCATAAGCTCTCAGGGTATATACAAGCAACTAATAATAAAATCATGATTATAATCATAAAATACACTCATTGTAAATCATAAGATACAAGATACAACACTCAATGATAGTACCAGGATACTAAACAAGCAATCAACACAAATCATACTAGAATACTAAATAAAGCAATTAATATAAATTGCAAGATACAAGCAACAAAGTTATAGTCATAAGAAGATAAGGCATAGGTAACAGAAAGGATTAGAAGCCGACTAATACAGCCCTACTAGGTACTTTGGCAGTGTTGTGGGGATTAGCTGTTTAGCAGAGTGATGATATGGGGTGGGGGGGATCTATCCTTGTGTTTAGTTGTTTTGGCATGTTATGCCTTATAGCGTTGTCTTGAGGAAAGAAGCTGAAACAATGAAGAACCTTGCTGAGTATGTTTAGCCCAGATCAGTTAAGACTGTGGAGGCAGTTCTCTTTAAATAGCCAAAGAATGATCAATAGAATACGGGAAATAATTGTTCACCAGAAACAATGAATTTAAATTTTAATGGACATAGGAAACATTTTTTACTGTAAGACCTGTTCAACAATGGAACAGACTGCCTTGGAAGTTGGTGGATAACTATTTTTTAAGTATTCTGTAGTACAAAATTTTCTGCGCTATGAACCAGACAATCTCCAAGGTGAATTCTAACTCTTACATTCTATGGTGCTTCGTTTATCATGGTGGCAAAAACAAAATTCAACCGATATACACTCATCAAAATATGTTGACCAATCATGCACACAGAGTTGTTTTTTTAAACAACTGGATATTAAATTGCCACCATGGTGATACTGTTACTGGTCTGAGCACAAAACCCCTTTCCCATCTCTCAACTAGAAGAGAGACAAGCCATTGAAAACAAACCAAAAACTGGGCACTTTGTTTTATTTTTTTTAATCCTCTGAAGTAACCAGCAATTAGTCAACCCACAGAAGGTTCTGCAGAGACTAAAGATTCAATGACACCACTTCCTTTGGAATACAGAAGGACAAAGTGGATAAACAAGTGGACAGCCCTTCAGCTGACTGTGTTGAGGGATACATACAGTCCAGCGAAGGAAGGAGACCAAGCCCATTGCAATCAGATTACTTGCCTATCTTCCTGACTTGGAACCTGACTGAAGAGAGATGTTGCAATCAATTTACCAAATGTTGGCACTTTGGGTTTCAGTTCAAATAAGTCTTTGGACTATATCGGCTTGCATGGATAGGAATAAGAAACTGCATTTATTTAGAATACTTCCTCAGCATGAGATGCTGGTGATGACATGGCTCAACCCTTTTCTGACAACTGCACACTATAAACCTGTGAGTGCTGACTTCATAGGTCGCTGTTTAATGTCTGACTTTTGTGAGCTTGTGCATTTATAAAAAGAAAAGGTTTGTATCTTAGGCCTTTTCTTAATTGCATCTAACCATAGTACAAACATGCCCTGACAACATCATTTTTCAGCTGTGTCCCCAGGATGTTGCCTTCATCTTGTTCCAAGCCCAAGAGTGAAACAGACGTAAGTTGTCCTTAGCGTTTCCCCTCTTATTCTAACGCCAACCAAAAACAGCCTCAATATATACAAAAATTGTTGGCCTTTGTCAGCTATTACTTTGAAAAGAAATCAGGTGATGGGTTTCAGTACAGACAAAAAAGGCAGATGAGGGGCAGGGGAGAGAACTTTCTGTGATTCAAGGGTGGCTGGACAACATTTTACCTCAACAGTGTGAAAAAATAACCCTACGGTCTATTTCAATGTTATCCTTCCCTCAAATTTTTAAGATGTGCTTTCCAGTTCCAAGAACTGAGTTATACACTGCGAAATTACACGTCTAATGTCATGTCCTAAGGTGCCCTAGCTCAATAACCATTTTTGTCTGATGAAACCTAGAACAATTTGTTATTTTCAGGTAGAAAAATAAGTAAAGTAATGAAAAGGCTAATGGACTTCCTGGAAGAAGAAAAACCATAAGCATTTAGAAGCAAGTTACTCTGACTTTTCAAAAGTTTTGATATATTTGGCAAGGGATGTGCAACTATTCCTATAAATACAACATTCAAAAATGCATACCTTGATTTGTAATTTAGAGATACAGAATTAGCTCTGCTTAGAAATCATTCCTAGATCCTCTTCCATAGAAGACCACCCACAGCACCTAAGCAGGCAAAACTAACTGATGCATTTCAATGAAAAATAATCACATACTATCCATGTTTAATTACATATTTTTCGGCATATTATATCACTCCTAGTGTTAAAAAAAACCCAACAGTTCAAATAATTGTTAGCGACCACTGGTTATATAATAGTTTATAATATTAGCCTACCCACCAGATAATGGGACTGCCAAATGAAGAATTAGCAGATATATAAACTTTGCCAAAACCACAATTACAGCAATGGTCCATATAATCACTATAAACAATATGTAACTTGGCTTACATTTGCAGTAAAAATATTTGTTATGTCTAATATATTCTTTAAAAAATCAAGAATTCCAGAAAATATATGTACTTTTATATTTGTTGATAATATCTAGGTAGTTAGAGGTACATATGTAATTATTGCTTTGGAATGAAAAACTCAACTGAAGATCTTATTTTATATTTTGGATTTTTCAGAGTGTAAGGTTACCATATCATATGCTTTCCAGTCTACAGCTCAAAGGAGAAGGTTTAAGGAAACCTAAAACAATTGCAGCTGTATAGCATCTTATAGGGAAAATACTTTCACAATCCTAAAACCATGGAAGAGATAGGTTGATAACCTTCCCTAGCCTGCTTGCCTGCTTCCTTTCCTTTCCTCCCTCCCTCCCTCTAGTGCAGCCACCTCTAGATGTGTAACCTCCAGGCCTACCAGTGTTGACTGGGAATCCTAGAAGTTGTAACACAACTTCTGACAGAAATGTGTCAGAATATTTTTATTTATTTATTAAATTTCTATACCGCCCTTCTCCCGAGGGACTCAGGGCAGTGTACAGGGCATTTAAAAAAACATACAATATGAGAATTAAAATACAAATTAAATCAAATTTAGGCCCAACAAATAAATTAATAAAATTTAAACCCTTATCAAACCCAATTAAAATCCCAGTTAAAAACCTTTTCATGGGGACATACCACCAAGATGAAATAAGTGAGTTCTAAGGGCATGCCAAAAGGCTCTCAAGTTGGGGGCAATCCGGACCTCTAGTGGGAGCTCATTCCAGAGGGCAGGGGCTGCCACAGAGAAGGCTCTCTCCCTGGAGGTCAGCAGCCGACATTGTTTGGCCAACAGCACCCTGAGGAGGCCAACTCTGTGGGACTGCACTGGTCGGTGGGAGGCTGTTCCTGGCAGTAGGAGCCCTCACAAGTATCCTGGGCCTAAGCCATGGAGCGCTTTGAAGATCATAACCATGGGGCTCCCCTTGAAGAGCACCCGGAGGCTCCAACTGGTGTGGAATGTGGCCGCGCATATTATTTATGGGATGCCTCGGCATGCCCATGTGACACCTCTCCTGCGTGGCTTGTATTGGTTGCCGGTGGTCTTCCGGGTGTGATTCAAGGTTATGGTTATGATCTTTAAAGCGCTCCATGGCTTAGGCCCAGGATACCTGCAAGACCTCCTATTGCCAGGAACAGCCTCCCACCAACCGGTGCAGTCCCACAAAGTCAGCCTCCTCAGGGTGCGGTCGGCCAAACAATGTTGGCTGGCAACCCCCAGGGGGAGAGCTTTCTCTGTGGTGGCCCCTGCCCTCTGGAACGAGCTCCCGTTAGAGGTCCAGACTGCCCCCAACTTGAAAGTCTTTCAACGGACCCTTAAAACTTATCTATTCCAACTAGCTGGTCTGTCCCCATGAAAAGGTTTTTAATCTGGATTTTAATTGGGATTGAGGGTTTTTAAAATTTCTTAATTGGTTCATTGGGCTTTAATCTTTATCTAAATTGTATTTTAAATGTTATATTGTATGTTTTTAAATGGCCCTGTAAACTGCCCTGAGTCCTTGGGGAGAAGGGCGGTATAGAAAGTTAATAAATAAATAAAATAAATAAATAATATCTGTCATTCCAACACAAATGACAGATATTTGCTGGAGAAGGCTGTTCCATAACCTGTTGGTTATTTCTTCCACCCTTCCCTCATTTTGTTTGCTATCTAGCATGCTGGTAAGTTCTACAACCCTTGAAACCTTCCCTGCTGATTTGAAACCTTTTGAATGGCTTAACAAAAACACTCCCCAAATCTGGATTTGGCATCTTTATTATAACTTATGTGCAAAAAATGATTTCAGATCAAATTGTGTAATCAAGTAACCTATTGAATAAAAACAACTTTGCAAAAAACAACTCTTTTTTGACTATCATATTTTCAATCAAGTAGATGTGTACTACCGCAATTTAATTTAATTTAATTTATTGAATTTATATGTTGCCCTTCTCCCGAAGGACTCAGGGTGGCTCACAACAGTTAAAAACACAAACTTTAAAATTTAAAAAGAAATTAAACAATTAAATTCAATAAATAGTTAAAATAACAATTTAAAATTTAAGACTAACAATAAAATCAATTTAAAATCACAAATCAGTCCAGGCCTGCTCACATCTTCAAGTCACGACAGAAGGACCGAAGGTCAGGGGCCGTCTGGAGCTCCGGAGGCAATTCGTTCCAGAGGATGGGCGCACCCACAGAGAAAGTTCTCAGCCTGGGGGTCACCAACCGATACAATACATTCTATAAAAAGTATTTATCTCTCAATAAAAGATCACGAAGAAAATATGCTGTATACAGCCCAGTAAATGTCTAAGACTATCAGGTTTTAAAATAAGAGGCAAAGAAACAAACAACTTCTGGTTATCATGACTAGTCTATAATTAGCATATGAGTCTTCTTTAAAGATAAGCCATCTCTTACATTAAGATACTTTGGTGCATGATTGACCTTGAGTGGACGGAAGCATCTTATTTTAGTGAACAGACAATATAGATATTCAAGTGCATGCCTCTTGTCAATTATCATTGTTAGAATCTGCCTATGCCACACTTGGACAATCAATTTTGTAAATGGTTGCAATAATCAAGGAAATTGCCTAATTTATAAATCCTCACATACAGCATTTTAATGGATTCTTACATTTTCATGCTGATGCCTTCAAAGTTAAATGAATTGTTGTCCAAACTGTCATTGCACAAAATGATAGAAACATTCAGTCTTGTAAGTTACTGTATCTCATGGATATTCAAACCCTCAAAACATAATCACTCATTAGTGAATTACACGATAGTCGTCCATTACAGAACTGCAGTGTGACTAAAGAGCATTCTTCCTTCCAACCAAGGCTTTGATAAAACCAGAGGAGCAGTATTTCCTTTTTCCTAAGCCTCAAAATGAATGAAAGCATGAATGGCATCTTTTTCCTACCATTAGCCTAACAGATGATATTGTTATCATAAAGCAAACATTGCTTTCCAGATAATAAAATAAAATTAAAAGAGACACTTTGGATATCGTACATGGTAAAATATTTGCCCAATGGTGTAGAGTTTTCCTTCAAATAAAGGGAACCCCTCAAATTAAATTACAACTGGTACCCCTTTCTCTTACTGATCATTAAATCTGAACATATTTAGACATGGTTATACACAGATCACTATTCTTCGTTAAATCTTAAGCAATTGATTTGAGTCAATGTTGGGCTGTCAGTGTTTTACTTACTGCTCAATCTCACTAACCTGACATTTATGGTTTACTGATTGGCCTCTGTCAGTGATGGTGGCTGTAAATTCACTTTGAAAAGCTTTGTGTTAACAGCCTTCAGCCAGGCTCCGAGAAGGGTACGAGCAGGCAGCTGACAATTGCTCGACCTTCTGCCCTTATTACAGTGAGTAAATCAGGCTTTGAGCTATTAAGCTGGAGCCTGAGGCCTACACAAAAAGGATTGACATGACTAAAGGTCAACCTCTGTCACACATGTGTAACAATTTGGATAATGGAATTCTCTAAGTTATTGGGGAGGGGGAGGGAGAAAGATGGCCATGACTTAGAAACGGAGCAAATTCCATGCTTCTTTGCAGAAGGAGACTGGGGTAATAGTTATTCCAAAGCAGCCATATTTAAATTCAAGAGGGAAAAAAATCTACAGGACACGAAACACCACTGGGTGAGAATGAGCAGTGGATTTACAAGGCAATTCTACAATATTTCTAGCACGACAGATTCTATATGACAACCCAGCACAGGAATAGGTTTTTTTTTATCTGCTCATACTATCACTTTCATGCCAATATCAGATATATTGTAAGCTTTGGTTACATTAATACTAATATCACAGAATGTAACTATGTTGTGTTTGGTGTGGAAAAAAGTGCTGTGGCTTTAATAAGATCTCCTAAATCAAGTCTTAGCTGTTTCATACAAAACAGTTCACAAATTACAGTTATCAGTGAAGCGGAGGAATAGAAATAAGCTATAGAACTGTTGTCTTTGCATTTTAAAAAACTACTGGATTGGATTGGATTGGATTGGATTGGATTGGATTAATGGTAGGTAGGTAGGTAGGTAGGTAGGTAGGTAGGTAGGTAGGTAGGTAGGTAGATAGGTAGGTAGATTATATAACAATACCGAGTAGGCAACTAAAATATTATCCAACCTGAGGTGCAAAGATATTATTATTATTATTTATTAAATTTGTATACAGCCCTTCTCCCGCGGTTTACAGTGTAATTAAAATAAAATACAAAAAATACTAGATATATTAAATTAGAAGCCCCAGTAAACAAACATAAATAATTAGAACCCCTCAATCCAGGCCAGCTAGTTCAAAAAGCCATGTCTTTATATAACAGGCTAATCCTAAAAATCTGTAATCAGAAGTCCCATTGTGTTAAATGATATTTATTTCCAAATAATTGTATGCATTGGAGAGGCAAGTATTCTAACTGGAAAACTATTTTTGTAACCTGTTCTGACACAATGCATTTGATGCAATTGCCATAGCCACACCCCACAAAAGAAAGCTTATACGTAATGTATCATTTTAACACTTAAAAACGTACTTATTTTGATTCATATGAAACAAATGCAAATAAGTTTATATCGTATTGATAAGATATAAGAAGTAGTGCTTTTATTCCTTGTTTTGGCTGATGCTAGTGATAAAATCTCACGTATTTTTTGGCCAAACACAAAAGTAGAAAAAAACATTCAAGGATATATTGATGATTGTTATACTGACAGCAGATTAAATTTCTATCACCATGTTCTATGAATTTGTATGAATCAACAACTCAGTTATATCAACGTTGCACAGAGATAGAAAGCATTCTAAGAGATATTTGTTGTGATTAAGGTGTTGGTACATAAGTACCTATAACTGATTAGAGCACAAAAGTCACTGGCACAGAAACGCTTTCTGGAAGATAAGAATGCCACAGGAATCAGAAATATTTCCTCTCTGATATTAATGTTATTATTTTGTATGCAAATTTGTTGTTTAAGTCTGACTTACTCCTGATTATAGAGGTTTGGTGATTTCTATAGTCATTATGTATGTTATGCAATTAAATATTCAGGAATTTAATAGAAACTTGTGATAAACTTGTGAGGTAGTGATGATGATGATTTTATTCATTAAATTTGTTCACTGCCCATCTCATTTCAAAGTGTTTGTTTATTTATTTATTTATTTAATTAATTAATTAATTTTTGCAATTTATATACCGCCCTTCTCCCGAGGGACGGGGCAGTTTACAAGGCGATTAAAAACAGACAATACAAATTTTAAAATAAATTAAACTAATTTGTAGCCCAACAGACAGATTAAAATATAAAATCAATAACCCCTATAAAATATCCAATTATGGGGACAGACCAGCACATTGAAAGAGATACATCTTAAGGGCACAACGGAAGGCCCTCAAATCAGGGACAGTCTGGATCTCTAATGGCAGCTCGTTCCAGCGGGCCGGGGCCGCCACAGAGAAGGCTCTCTCCCTGGGGGTCAACAGCCAACATTGTCTGGCTGACGGCACCCTGAGGAGGCCCACTCTGTGAGACCACACCGGTCGATGGGAGGTTCTTCCCGGCAGTAAGAGATCTCATAAGTACCCCAGGCCTGAGCCATGGAGCGCTTTAAAGATCAGGACCATAACCTTGAATTGCACCTGGAAGACCACCGGCAACCAGTGCAAACTGCGCAGGAAAGGTGTCACATGGGCATGCCAAGGCATCCCATAAATCATCATCATTGATTCATCAAAGATACAAATGATATTAGCAATCAGTCAATTATGTAACATATTTATCATAACAAAATTAATGCACACGTCCAAACAAGGTGAATATAGAACATATATGAACTGAATATATGAAATTTATTTTATAACACTGACTTTGTTGGCTTGTGGGGTAGGTAGTATATAGTCCCCAAAACTGAATCTGACAGCACTAAGGTTTAAAAAACGAATTGACAGCCTAATTGATCTAGAGATTAAGGCTAGAAAGCAGGCTAGACAGTGAATTCTAGTCCTTCCTTGGGTATGAAAGTCAGCTGGGTTGTTGCTTGAGTTATATATAAAAATAATAAAGGTGGAATAAAAAATATTTTACAAATACACCTTCATTACTGAATGCATGTACTCTATCTGGACTGGCACTTCTAAATACATTTTAACAATGGTCATTTATTTGTATACACAAACACACACGTGCACAAGAATTATAGCTGCAGTTTTGCTGACATTTATTTGGAACAAACCCTAATGAAAACAATTGCCAACCAAAACAATGGAGAAATA
The DNA here is from genome assembly GCA_032468015.1 of Mimophis mahfalensis. Classification (NCBI taxonomy): domain Eukaryota; kingdom Metazoa; phylum Chordata; class Lepidosauria; order Squamata; genus Mimophis; species Mimophis mahfalensis. The sequence continues at coordinate 282,747 of JANHFR010004288.1, forward strand.
ACTTAGGACTCTTGCCAAGAAGACTTTTCTAAGTAAATATGCTTTGTAAGTCAGATGTGTTCCATTACATTTCACATAAGCAAGAGAATTAAGATGTTGAGATAGGGGTTTAATATTCTAATCCAATCTCTAAACTAGTTGAGAAGCAAATAGCTGTATACAATTCTGGTTTATTGCTAATTTCATATAGTAACATCATTCATTTTAACATTCCTTGTGCATTTTAATAATTTTTTTCCCATTCTATCATATTCAAATGAAAGACTGAACCACATATCTACTTTAACAAGATTATCTACAGGTGCAAAATATTCTGACATTTAATTTAGGATAATTTATAATCATACCATGAGAACTATTTTTCCTAAACTCCCTAACAACTACTAAAAAGATATCTAAATAATTTAAAAAGACTGTCTTTATGGCACAATCCGAGCTTGCATTCAGTACCAGAATTTTGCACAAACTATTCCATTTTTGGTTACCTTTTACCTTTCATACCATACTAGGTGAAACAATTGAGACTTTCTGAATCACGAGATCTACCTTCAGCTCCTTTTTTCTTGATATTGCAGGCTGAGATCCAACATTATTTCCAAGGCAAAATTATTCAGATTTCATCAACCATGATATTTTTGAAACAGAGTTGACAGGCAATCAAGAAATACAGAAGGATTATTGAGTAATATAATATTCATCTTAACATAGTTATAGTTTGAAATTAATTTAGGCCATCCTTTACTACATCCAAAACATAGATGGAAGGGCAATTCAGGTGTACATTTGTAACTTAGTCTATACTGCAGGAAAGAAGAGGATAGGGATTCTATCTTTCCATAGTGTTCATAATTTTTAAACTACTTGTGAGATTTCAACTGTGTTAAGTAATTAGACTATCTTGGAATTCCTGAAATCCGCTGATTGCAGATTTCATAAGATTTAAAAATAATCTCTTCTCTTAGTGCAAGATGCTTCAAAATCTGGGCAGAACCCAGACAATTAAGACCAGGATAAAACTAACTTTGCATTAAACTAAATTAAATATAGCTAGATAGCTTCTCTCATTTGTCATATTAAAGACTATAATTTGATGCAAGACCCAATTCAGATAATGCTTTTAAGTGTGGTGGAAGAAATGTGAAGACACATTTATTTTCAGATTAGCAAATGAGTGTCTGGACTATTTCCTTCCAGCATACTTAAAATGTTCTCTTTATCTTCAACCTTACCTTTGTTGCATTTTAGTTTCCTTTGACATCAAAGGAATTTAGCATAGTTCTAGCAGACAAGTCCATTGATCTTAATAGGATTTAAGCACAAATAACTTTCTGAGAAATGACAACATCCTTTCAAAGTTATGATGCTAAGCTTACATCCTAGAAATTTAACTGCTATTAAATCTAAAAGACAAATGTTATATCATTGTAGTGAAGGATCTTGTTGGCTGTTCAATCATACATATATTTACAAAGAAGTAAAACTCATTCCCAGATAAGTATGAATAGGATTGCAAATTCAATCCACTTCTAAAGAATAAATACATTACTTTTTTCAATCATTTTTCCAACATTCCTAAATAGCATAAGCATGCCTTATATTTCTGATTATTAAACGAAACTTCAAAAACAATATAAGTATTGAAAAATCTTTCAATCCAGTAAAATAATCCTTGCTAAATCAGTAAAGTCATAGTCAGAGAGAAGGAAACATTCATTGGTTGTTTGTATGTAAAAATCTGAGAATTTGCAGACAGAACATGTAGGAATTAATCTTTCGATAGATCAGTTAAAGAGAAGTAGCATTCATTTCAGTTCTATGTCCCACATAGTTATGCAGTTTCCACTGCATGAAGAAGGGAGAGAAGGCGGATAATTTGCCATTCACAGGTCTTCAGATCTTAAAGTTTGAAAAACTTCAGTAATGAGACTTTGCAAACTTTTAAAATGTCTATATTATGTTCCCATGGAATTTAAAGTGCGCCTTCTATGCATTCCTTGAGTCTGGTCTTATTACAATGTGATGTTAAACAGAAAGTAGAAACCTTGTGCAACTAGATTAATTTATCTCTGGGGAACAAAACATTAATAACTGAGATAATGTTTTCATACATGTTGGAAGCAAAAGCAGATCCCTTTTTTACTAGAAACACTAAGAAAAATATCTCATCCTCATCTATAACATCTAATTTTTGGAAAAGTTTATTTACAAGAATACTAAGAAAGAATTGGTTCCATTAACTTAAAACAAACACATTAGAAATAATACTGACTTTCAAAGGAATCAATCCCTGTATAAAGATTTACTTGCAAAGTTCAGTGCTATTTTTTCTGTTAAATAAATAAATCAGAGCTTATTGTCTTTGCATAAAATTTATCATTTTTTTCCCCCAGCTAAAAATGGACCAGTGGAAAATTAAAAGAATCACAACAGAAATGAATCATATTCTTGGCTTCCTAAAGAAATTGTCTTTTCCCTGTGCTATTAAAAAAAATCACTTGGCTGATTGATAAAAGACTGTACAATTTCCCAATGAACACCCATAGGTGTCAGGCCATCTTGTGAGGTAATGGAATGGTGTTTAATTTACTTCAAACTGCTGTATATTGAACTGTATGGATTACACACAAAGCAAACACTAAATGTGTGGCAGGAACTCTTGCACAGACAAGCCAAAAAATTGTGTCTACAGTATCCAACTATACATCAAATGCAATAATCCTGATATTTGCCAAATAAATAAAATACTGCTACAACTACATTATGGTTTATTTGTCTCTGCATTAATCCTTCATTGGTTTTCTAATCATACTAAAAATTATTTGAGGACCATTAAGAATCAGAAGTTTCAGGACACATGAAAAGAAGGAAGAGTAAGAAACTGGATTCTTTATTTGTAAAACATTTGGCTGACTTTTAAGTAGATGTTACTGTAAATTTAAGCAATATAGCCTAAGTATAATTGACCATTTTTATGATGGCCATAAATTGAGTCATACAATCAAGTCACATAGTTGAATGTGCCAATCCAGATTAATCAATAGTGGGTTCTGCTAGAAATTGCCATAAAAGTCTCAAATGGCAATCACATGACCATAAGATGATACAATCTGCCATAAATGTGAGCCAGCTATCAAGCACCCAAATTGCAATCAAGTGATCATGGCATGGGGCAATGTTTATAAGTTCGAATTTGAGTCATAACTGACTTTCTGTGAGGTCATCATTAATTTGAACTGGTGTTAAGCAAATAGTCATAGGTTGAGGACAACCTGTATTAATTGCAACAAATTGCAATTATTTTGTCACCAATTTCTTGTATACTATGTGCCTGCAGACTACTTTCACATTCCCATTATTTACCTATCTTTTCTCCAAATCCTCTTTAAAACCATTACAACTCAATGTTCACTGTCTGCAATTCACAAAGTGTGGACTTGAGCATTCTTGATCCTATATTACCAGCATTTTCTTTCTAAACATGTTAAAATGGAAAATATCCTGGCTCAATAATACTTCAATACTAACATTGTCTAGCTTTATCTATCCAAGCTTCTTATATATATTTAAACTTTTAAAGAAGAATACTAAATATAAAGTAAGGAAGAAAAAACAAAAAGAAAAAGAAAGAAATCAAGAAAAAAAAGTTGAAAAAGAAAAAAGAAAAATATATATACCAGGTGGCTTCAAATATTCTTCCCAGCAGTTACGAATACATTTTAATCTGTCTCTCTAAAGTTGCATCATATTAATCTTCCTTCTATAATCTATCCTATCTCATCATCAAAACCATAAGTCACAAGTTCATTTTTTCATGTTTATCCAAAAAAATCCATAGGAGGCAACCAGTCACCAATAAATGTAAATAATGACTTTTCTGTAACCAAAGAAGTCAATTTATCCATTTTAGCAAGATCCATCAACTTCACCAACCATTCTTTCACAGTGCGTAGTCTCAAATCCAAGCTTCTTTTCCTCCATCCAATACTACACTGCGCAATTGTTTGACTGATTCTTTTGTTGAATGTTATATTGCCATAACAAATTAAGACAACCAAGGCTAAACCTTTACATTTCCTTCTAAGACTTCATATTCAATTATTGCATCATATTGTATCCTACTAACTGTATGCATAGCCTTAAAAGTACCCATTTCCCCATCTCCTTAGTTTATTTACGGTAAATCTATATTTGAGATATGGATTTCTTTCTACACAGTGTAGCAAAGATGCAGTTCTTTTTCTCATTCTCTCCACACAATTCTGATTCAGCCATCTCTGACCATCTCCCATATCATTACCATGTTCTCTTGTCTTTGATGGTCACATCTTATGTCTTTCATTTTTATTAACTTCAAAAGACACTCATCTTTAATACTTGCACTAGCTTTTTCCTCTTCTAATCCAAGTTTTTTTTAGCGCATACAGTGTAATGTGTGTGCCAATGAATGCACAGCAGAACACTTGATCCATAAGCTCCTTTGTTCCTTCTGTCAATTAATGAGCATTAATTATACTCTGAAAAAAACCATCTCCAGTTGAAATTCCTACAGGGCTTTTTGGAGAATATGCCTAGAAAGTATGGTTTCAGTGATATGCTTTTATTGAATTTACCCCAATCTTCATAGTGATATTATCATCACATGGAAAAGCTAAAACATTCAGCTAGGATCACTGAGATTTTATTTTCACTACACTAGAAGCAGTGTTGTGATTATGCTGCCAGGGCTGCATGAAATTTAGTCACAATCTAAAACAAAACTATGATCTAATTCTAATGAATTAATTAACAGAGCCACGCATTCCCTTGCACCTTTTCAAACCTTCCTTCATGTGATATTTGAGGCGGTCTTGCTTCTTTAGACATTTTGTCTAGCAGGAAAATTTAACGTTGGTTTACCAGTCAGAATCAAAACACAGTTTAACATAGAATAGATATAAAACTATGATTTAAAGTCCCTGCACTAAAATTCCAGAATGCTGCATCAAAATGCCACATCAAGACAAGAAGAAAAATTTCCAGATTCCTAAAACACAGTTTAAAAATTTGGAACTATTATCTGAAAAAAAAAACACCTTTAAAAATCACAGTGCATGTAAACCAAATCAACATGCTTTTGTCAACCAGTAAAACATTCCACTTAGTAGAATATATGCTAGCTAACAGAAAAATTGCTTAAATAAATATAGCTTTAATAGGATACCCTATTATCCTATTACCCTATCCGATCGTGAAATGGAACAGTGTTTTCTGTTACCTCTCTGCTGCCATCTAGTGTTTGTGCAGATTTTGCAGAACTTGTTTTCAGATATTTTTCACTTTTAGAAAAGATAATAAAAAGGGCTGTTTTCCCCCTGCTCAAAATATTTGCAATAAAAGCTTTACATAAAATGTCATTTTTAAAAAACTACAACTGTCAGAAAGTCACTTGTTTCAGAATCTAAATAACTTTACATTTCTATTGGTTCCATATGACTGCTAACACTATGAAAAGATTGGACAGAAATGCCACACTGAGGATAAAAAGGCTCAGATGTTCCATGCTAATACTGTGCATGTACATACTGAAATCCACCGAGGATTGACAATGAAGGCAAATGAAACCAACATCTCATAAAACGAAACCCAAGCTCCCATTTGGATTTTAAATTGTGACTTACTTCCCAGAGGTGCTGAGTATTTCTGGCTCCTCCAGTTTGTACCTTTTCTGGCAGAAGGAGAACTCCCTGGAAAGGCCCAATCCAAGTGCCCTGTTGAATCCTCTGGGCTGCACAGATGCCATAGGCCAGGCCAGGAACAGTGCTGGTGCACAGACATACTTCTCGTGGCAGATCCCGAAGCCACTCCGGAATCTCAGGGGGAGGAGCTGCCGCTGCCGCACTACTAGTTCCCACCAGGCGGCGCAGAGAGTGCAGAGGTCCATGCATGGGACATTCTCCATTTCTGTTATCGGCGCACATGTCACACCCTGTGGAGAGAAAGAGAATGGCAAATGTTAAAGTGCGGTTCTGATTTCTAGGCTGGCAAATAAAAATTCATCTACTACATTTTAAATGGAAATATCAAAGAAAGAAACATAGGAATAGATTTGTTGGACGCTCTTGCTTGGAGAATTGGTAAATAAAGCTCATTAAAAGAGTTTGCCTAGACACCTTATCCCAAAATGTGACAGAGACCACTGTTCAAAACGGGCCTGGACTGAACAGAGAGAAAGGCAACCCAGTCCATAGCATGCATAGTGGAGCATTTATCTAGGCAAGCAGCAGCAAGTTGAAGCATCAACAAGCAGTATAGAAAGGTGTCCTGCTGTGCTTAGATATGATACAAAATATGGCTGTCACTTGCAGTGACGGAGGGGTCGATTGCCTCTCTTTTACTCAAAGAGTAAAAATACTGGACTAGTTTTGCATCTAAACCAATTTATATGAAAGGTAGTTCTATTGACTGGAATGAGATTTATTTTCTAGGAACCGTTCAGTGCATTGGACAGCACTGCATCTTACTATCTTCCAACTGATTTGAAGATTAAAACTGAAGAGGTTTATTTTAATGAAGCATTCAACATCAAGACCTGGTTTGCACATGTAAATCAGGATTTACTGTGTCCATCATAATACACACATGATACACAAACCATTATTTGGGACAAAGAATCATCCAAACTAAAGCTTTCCACATCCTGGGTTCATTCAACAATTTTTGATTCTAAAACATTGCATTATTAATTTGCATGTACCCAAAGGTATGGAATTACATTTCTCCCCATTACTATTTCAGTTACATTGAATTACAGTTAATATCTAATGAAGAATACGGCCACAAAATAAGGACTTTTGGGGTGGGGTTTTCAAAATGACTGCCCTTAAGAAGGCTAATGTTGAAGGGTTTTTTAAAAAAGCATATGAAACCTTTTTATAATTCTTTCAGGCACTATATCCTCCAAAGCTGGTAGAACAATAGTTTTGCTAATTTATTATATTATGATTTTACTGTATGTGCTGTCATTGTTATTCCTATTATTGATTTTATATTGGCTTTTCTAGAAT
>JANHFR010004288.1:329839-344437 GCA_032468015.1 Mimophis mahfalensis
TACTGTGCTGCTGCCCCACCCCCCTGCCACACGTCACCATGCCGCGTGTCGCCGTTTTGCCATGCTCAGCTCCGTGCAGCTGATGCTCCGCCCCGCTGTGCCCCCCTGTGCCGCCACCACCCCGCTGCGCCATGCTGCCCAGCTCAGGGCAGCTGCCCGGTCCCCCTAGCATCCTGCCGCCGTGCTGCCCTGCCCCCCTGCTGTGCGTTGGCGTGCTGCGCACCGCCGTTTCACCGCGCTGCGCATCACCGTTTTGCTGTGCCGCCCCCCTCCTCCCGCTCACTGTCCTGCTGGCGTCCCAGCGAAGTCTGGTCACCTTAATTTAAACCCCAAATAACTAAAGATAAAAGGTGGCCATGTCTGTAGTATTTTTTTTTTTGTACTGCAATTAGTGGATAGAGAGAATGAGCTTTAATACATTCTAGAGGCATTGAAGTATTGTTCCACTGAATAACATTAATGAAGGCAGGCTTTATATTGCTTCAGTAATCACTTGAAGTTAGTAATGAGGATCTTGTGTGAATATGTTGGTGGACAAAGGGAGAGAGGGAGAGAGAGAGAGAGGGGGGGGGGTAGGTAAGGATTTTCTCAACCTTACATCTTAAAAAAAATACTATTCTTGGTTTTTCTTAAAATTTGCCTTGAAAGAGTAGTTTCCTATCAATTTGTTTTTACTTTATGAAATTTCAGGGTAGAAGGGGAGAATTTTTGATGAGAAGTGACACTGGTCCTGCATGGATTGTATATTTATTATCCACTTCTCTAGAAGTATGTATTATTTGCAAATACAGAAACACATACACACACACATATATAAGCTACCTTTCTCTTAGCTGCTCTTGCTTTGTATTTCAGCAGATTGACTAGAGCACCAAAAAGAATACACAAACATTTTTCCCTATTTGTCTATAATCATGAAGCTAGTAGCAAGTATGGTTTCAAACTATATTTTAGTATTTTAAGCCCATAGGTTATTCATTGCTTCTGTTCATAAATCATGCTTAGTGAAAATCTTTTACTGCTTGGTGTGATCCTTGTCTGATACAGTGCTGTTGAATTAATTATTCAAAAAATTAAACTAGTGGTTTTCTGAATTAAAAAGGAGATAACACGAACACAATGTAAGCAGCCCATAGTCTTAGTTGAGTTGGTGTGCTGTAGGAATTGAATATATAAATAAATACATTTTTCTTGTTATTAACAAATCTTGGTAAAGAGACCTCTAGTAGCACTTGCTTTTTAATAACTGTCTAAATATTTATATTATGCTCAAATATTGGTATATTTAATTAGACCATTGGGCAATGGTTTGATTTCATATAGAAATATGGGATATTGCTATGCCTTGGTTATTTCTCTGGAACAAAAAAGAACAAAAGCCAGGTGTGTTCTAACATTTGACAATCTGCAGACCATGGTGGGATTTATAATTCCCTTACTGCAGTTAGTCACTATAATAAATAACAGGCTTCAATAGATATCAGATCAAGACCAATTGATGAGGAATCCTGATTTTTCCTGAAAGACATTTAAAAGAAAAGCATAACAGAATAATGGATATATTTATGTATCCTCCTAATATCACTTAATGTTTATACCTGTTTTGTAGCATATGCAGTTAATCTAATCGTATAACCATCTGTGCTTCCAAACTCAAGAGCCCCTACCTTTAACCCCAGGTTCTAATTCTGGAGTCCTGAAATCTGAATCATTTCTCTGCCTTGCCACCCTTCCTTCCTATTGTATTTTCCTAACATATTTATGAAAGAGAGGTTAGGGCAGACATTATGAGATCATAGCCCAGTGGAAACCGTGATCGTAAAAAGATTGACATTCTGGTATCAATTAACAAAGCTCATCCATCATGGCTTAATATTCTTCTGTGTATTGCTTTCTTTGTAATGGACAGTCAGTGAAGCTTGAATCTCGTTTTAAAACACAGCCGATCTCACCATCCAAATGACTCTGGGCAGTTTACAAATAGAATCCATAAAACTGTATAAAAGAGACATAATTAAAAACAAAATTAAAACAAAGTGAAGAACAGAGTAAAAACCAGTCAAGTTAAAAGATGTCAGGAGCGCCTTCAGCGCTTAAGCACACCAGTGGTGAATCCTCATGACCCCCATCTTTGATCCTTATGCCAATGGGCGGAGACAAGCTTTCCTGCTGTTCCAGAAGATCAAAAAAATGAGTGACAACAGCACCTCTGGGGGCAAGATATTGCATGGGGGAGTGGTAGTGGCAGAGACCCCACCAGTAAAAATTATTTAATTGATGAGGTACCTAAATGCTTCTGTCTGCCTGATAGGATATACTGAGGTAATTGGGACAAGATGTTTCCTCAGGTAACTTCTTAGCTTTTGCCAGGACTACGATGTGTAGGGAAGGCAGGCAGTTTTGAGAAATAAAACTATATGCAATATCCTGTGTAGTTGGACAGGATATGTATTCACTAGGTAGCAGTGTTTTTTAATTGCCATTTTAATTTTTTTTAAAGGGAAAGCTTGTAGTAGTGTTTTCCCTCTCTAAATCATAACATTTAAACTAATCTCTCTCTAAACCATAACATTTAAACTAAGTAGTTGTGTGCTAAATGAAAAATCATTATCCCTTAATACAGGTAGTCCTTGACTTACAACAGTTTGTTTAATGACTATTCAAAGGTACAATGGCACTGAAAAAGTGTCTTATGACCATTTTTCACACTTATGTGCACTGCAGCGACCTCATGGTCATGTGATCAAAATTTGGATGCTTGACACCCGGTTCATATTAATGAGAGTTGCCATGTCCTGGAGTCATGTAATGAGCTTTTGAAAACTTCTGACAAGCAAAGTCAGTGGGGAAGCCAGTTACTTAAACTGTGTTATTAACTTAACAACTGCAGTCATTCATTTAGCAACTGTGGCAAGAAAAATCATAAAAAGTCACTTAACAAATGTCTCACTTAACAGCATAAATTTTGGGCTTAATAGTGATCATTTATAATAACTGTAATAACTGAATACTGTTTCCTTTAATAGTGAACTTGGATAACTTGACTATAGATAGGAACCAAAATGGAACCACTGAGAAACATTGAGAAATAGCAACTTTGATGTAACTGATGAAGTTTGAAAAAGTTTGTTCTTTAAAACAATGTTAAGTGGATAAACCCAATACCCCTTTACTATCCAAACACAGTCCAATGAGAATTGAACTTTCTGAATAGACATATAGCTTTGAGTCTTGATTAGAAACTTTTTAAAAAACAAAGGAAAGTATTTACAGCTTAGCGTATTGGGAAGCATGGCTAGATATTGAAGAGTATTTACTGTATTTTTGGGAATATGAGACACTGAAGTATAAGACACACCTAGCTTTTGGGGAGGAAAAAAGGGGAAAAAAAATCTGCCTCTGCCTTTTCAGGTGGCGAGGATCGGAACGAGTGGAAAATGTGGCACGCGGAGGTAGCAATAGGCAATGACAATTCCTGTAGCCTGAAACAGCTGATTATGGGAAAGCTGATCCAACCAACGATCAGCTGCTTGTGCCAATCAGCCTGTGCTGAAGCTGAAACAGGCTATTTGCTGCAAGGAGTCAAATTGCTGGGAGCCAGAGGCTGAAGGGTGGGGACTGATGGTGGGTGGGCTTCGGCAACATTCACTCTATACAGACATTTCTGTCCACTTTTGGGGGTGGAAAATGTGCATCTTATACTCCGAAAAATATGGGTTAGGGAGTCAGGAATTGTTACATTTGGCTCTATGGCTTACTTATATTTCTTACTTGTAATCCATCTGATACAGCCTTGAGATCGTAATATAGGAAGGTTATAAAAGTATAAGCCTTGGCTACTTACATGCATAATTAAGGTGGAAAACAAGTGTAGCTAATATTTCTTTACATTCAGAAATAGGTAGCATGAGACTGACAGAGTGGGTATTCCCCTTGCTATAAATATAGTCCAGAGAAATGGGAGAAAACATGGAGAAATGATAAACCAAAGGGCTTTTTGCTGCTCAAAGATAGTTAAAAAAGTTCCTTCTACAACCTGAAAAGCACATTAGAATGCAACTGCTTATCTTCTAGTAAATAATATAAATAGGCTAGCCTAATTATGATATATCATATTGACACTGATTCTTTTTTCCACTTTTGAAAATTTCCAGGTTTTCTTTGATATACAGATTGGTGACAGAAATGCTGGAAGAATTGTAATCGGCTTATTTGGAAAAGTAGTACCGAAGACAGTAGAAAACTTCATTAAACTTGCAACTGGAGAGGCAAGAGCTTTTTAAAAAGCTTTGTTTTTGTATAAAAGAAAAAAAGAGTATATGTGCTTAGTAGTAGTAATGTACTTATTTATCTAATGTTAGTAGTGACTGATCCATTGTTTTCCAGCAATTTGCTAGCAAGAGTTCAAGGTTTCCTTTTCAGTTCAGAGTTGATGTCTTGAAAGTCCTCCAGGCCTGACTTGTTTGGTGCATGGGGACAGCAAGCTGTCTATCAAACCCCAAATCTCAATCTTTGTAAATAGTAGTAGAAACTGGTTTGTTATGGCAGTATAATCATCAGAAAAAAGTAAGCCTTTCCCTTCAGTTTCAATGAAAGGTTGCTGTATTTGGCCATTGCATTGGGTTCCTTGGCAAGGTACTGTGAGGAACAATTCTTTTATCTTTATGTACGTTTGGAGACTTTTACAGGGATGATCTCCAGCTAAACAGTTCAGCACCAAATTTATAATGGGAAAGGAAAGGAGGGTCTTGTCTGACCTAATGCAGAGATGCGTACGAAGTAAAAAAGTTGAAGTCTTAGAATGTGCAATAGCTGCTATAGAACCACAGCCAGATTCTCAAGATTTTGCTCTAGAGATTTTCTTTGATGTCAGGATTCGTTGTTCAATCTGGAGTGCACTTTAGATTTTGTTCCCATACTTGATTCTTAACCAAGTAGGGGTCCTTATGCTCTCTGAGGTTGGTTGTTTTCTTGCAGATGTTTCATTACCCAAACTAGGTGATATGATATTACCTAGTTGGGGTAATGAAACATCTGCAAGATATTTCAACCAACCGCAGAGAGCACCAAGGACCCCTCATTTCAACCCTGAGCTACAAATGTTCTCCTTTGTTGGTCTCAAACAAGCAGTTATACAATAGCTATTCAAAAATTTGAACTTCCTGGAGGTTGATCTTTAAAAAAAAATCCTAAGGAGATCATACGTGATAGCATCAAGCAGCAGTATCGTTATGTTTATAATATAACAAACATTGTTTCTGGTTGGCCTCTTTTGGGTAGAAATGCATAGGTAAATTCCTCTTACTGAAAGAACCATGATCTGACCACTTTGAGAAAAGTGTTTTTTGGGTCTGATGGGTGTCAAAGGCACAGCATCCAATTTACCAAGTAACAGAGTCAAGTCGCCTTCCAAACCTAATAAAATACAATGAGTGAGGGAAAAATAATGAACATTCAAGATACAAATAAACATGGCAGTACTGAATCTCATATAGAAAGAATGGGTCAAAATTAAGCTTTGGGTGGGTTTAGATCTGACCATAACTAACAGTATGTTTTGATTTTTTCCACTCATTTAAATTAAATGACCACACCTACAATACTTCTCTTGTTAAATATTTAATTGCATCCATCATTAATTGTAGTAACTTTACTGAATTGCAGCTGTTTTATTTTACATTCTAGAAAGGATTTGGTTATAAAGGAAGTAAATTTCATCGCGTAATCAAAGATTTTATGATTCAAGGAGGGGACTTTACAGCTGGAGATGGCACTGGAGGTAATACTGCTTTCTTCAGAGAATATTCATGTTGCCAGGTCCAAATATTAGGAGATGTGTGTTGATTGTTGTAGACCCTGCCCATCCTTGTTGTAGACCATCCTTCACAGATTAGAATGGCCTCAACTTTATTGGCCTGTCATGAGGCTTTAAAAACCTAGCTATGTGCTCCTGAATTAAGGGCCCCATTTCTTGGCTTCACTGACAATTATGATAATTCTCTTGGTTGCTGTATGTTTATTTTTGACAGTTTTTAATTGTTTTTGCACTGTTTGCTGCCAGTCACTTGATTGAGATGGAAGGCTACAGCAATATAAATAAATGAATAAACAAGCTATATCATATGTACCCTTATTGATTGTCTGTCTGTCTATCTATCGCATATTATAAAAATAAAAACATTTCTCTTTAAATATATCACAATATAAAATTTTTGAACTGTGCACTATCCTGCACATACATGATGCACTATGTATTAAATCACACATCCGCACACATATATTGACTCATACTGTTAAATGTTTGCTTAGCAGCAATTTCCCTTAAACTAATTTGACTCTACACTGTTGAAGACATTTTGCACAGGTCTACCAGTGAAAGCCCTGTATTGTAAAACTTTCTAAACAATGCTTTTAATAGCCTTGCTTCTTCTGATGAAAGCCTGCATTTTTTCATCTAGGAAGAAGCATCTATGGAGATAGGTTTCCTGATGAAAACTTCAAGCTGAAACACTATGGCATTGGCTGGGTCAGCATGGCTAATTCCGGCCCAGACACTAATGGGTCCCAGTTCTTCATTGCTGTAACAAGGCCTGGCTGGTTAGATGGAAAACATGTCGTATTTGGAAAAGTCATTGATGGAATGGTAGGTGAAATCTGAAATGTTTTTATTTATTAGCAACTAGCTGATTACCCAGCTTTGCCCGGGTATAGTTGTCCTGGAGCCAGCTGCCTCTCTAAGGTTTGAAAAGACCTCACCTCATCCTGGCCTAGACCCTAGGCTCAGCCCTCACCTCATGTATCATCCCAGCCTAGGACTCCTCCTTCCCTGCTCAGCCCTCACCTCATGTATATCAATGTCCTATAGCCAGCTGCCTCCCTAAGGTTTAAAAATGCCTCACCTCTTCCCGGCCTAGGTCTCATCTCATCCTGGGATTAAGGTTTCCAAAGGCCTCACCTCACCAAATGCTCAGGTATTCCTTCCCTTCCCTTCCCTTCCTGTCCAATGGCAGCTTCTGCTGCCCAAGTGCTCTGACTTAGGAAGATACCAATGCATTATCATATGGGAGCGGGGACAGGAAAACCTCCCCCCTCAGCGTGGACTCAGGAAGGCAGAGGCAGACTTTCCCCCTCTCTATGTGGAACATTCCTAGCAAAGCTTGCTGGGAGTTGTAGTTTGCTTTGCCTGTGGCAGGATTTTTAGGGAACATGCTCTCCACCGGGGACCAAGGCTGTCTTACACCCTCCCCCCAGTGCTTTTTGTCGGAGGGTAAGTTATGTGTATGCCACATTTGGGTCAGATTGGTCCAGCCATTATAAATTGTATAGAGAAAGACACACACACACACACACACACACTACCCAGTTCTAAAAGTGTATCAGTTGCATACTTCCAGTGAAAAGTTAATGATGCTTAGAGGAAACATCCTCTTATTGATGGGAACAAGGGTTGTGCAATTCCCTAGTTAGTGATAATTACCTTTTGTTTTATTTTCATAATCAAGAATGAATTTTTTACCCTTCTTCCATTTGCAAAATACAAAGAGGAGTTTTAGTTTTGTTATTTGACAATAAGATTGTAGATCGTACAGTATTTATATTATTTTAATGATTCAGCAGTTGTACAGAGCTACAGCAAAGGAGACAGCTTTCTCTTGAATTTATTGTAAAGGAGTTGTTTTATTTTTCTTTTCTATTCCCTTTCTCTCTGTGTACTTTGTTGTAGAAATCACTAGGACAGAAAAATAGATTGCATCCATGTTGATGAGCATTTAGAGATATAAAACCTCTGAAGTGAAAAATCCCACGAAATTTAAACCATAGCATGTGTCTTATTTGTTGTGTGTTTCATACCTAGTTTCTCCTTTTCACCAAAAGCCACTCTCTTTTTAGTCCGTAGTACATGATATTGAACTTCAGGCAACAGACGACTATGACCGGCCTCTTCAGGACTGTGTAATCATTAACAGTGGAAAAATAGATGTAAAAGAACCTTTTGTGGTTGAAGTAGATGATTGGAGAAGTTGACAGAAATAGGAGCAACTGAGCTGCAATCACATCTGGTTATCACTGTGTGAAGCTTCTCTCAGAAAATACTTTGCAGAGACTGTACAACTTGACCTTGCAGGTAACAGAAGATACCTGTGTATTAAATGAGGAAATGCTATGATATTGCCTTTCTAGGGTAAAACATTGCATAGGTGTTGATTTAAAAAGATTGACACAGAGATATCTTTACAGTATACATTACAAACATTTATATCCCCTTGTTCTTTGTTTATTAGTATTTGTCTTATGAATATTTTTAACATTTAATATTTTTGCATAGTAATTTTAAAACTAGGAACAAAAGCCCTTCTTATTCAACTGGCACTTCTATAGCACAAATTGTGTGTATTTCCTATTTTATGAATCTGAAAATAGACAAGGAACAATTACTATGTAATTGAACAAATTATACTGACATAACAAATACCTTGCATCATATCTTTCAACAATACATAGATATCATTTATTAAAATACTTCACTTCCAACTTGGGTTCAAATTTGTCAAAACGAAAAATATGTCATTATCATAGTTACATATTATTTTTATAATTTTATCATTTAAATCTTGTTTACTTACCTTATGTACAAATAATAAACCACTGGTGAAAACCACCTGTTTTAAAGCAGTGCTCTATTTTGTCATGCATATTTTTTTTAACTAATCCAGGCCAATTAATTTTAAAAGATGTAAATATATTTTCACTTTCTATACCCAACACAATAGTAATAATATACATGAAGATAAGAATATCATTTATTGTCATCAATTATTTTCCATATTTCTGCCCATATTCATTACAGCTAACAATAAGGAGAAAAACATGAACCTATCACTATTAAACCAATTCAGAGTGAAAAGGCTTGATCATAAAAGTCTAGACTTTTCAAGACAGTGGAAAAATGCTGGGGCTGAATGAAACGGGGAATAGGATTTTGTTCATTGGAGAAAGTTCTCTCCTATGTGACAGGCAAATGGACTTCAAAAAATGAAGGTATTTTTAAGAGGTCTCTTCTTGACAGGTTCACAGTATTTGGATCCAAGGCAGGAAAGCTGCTTTGAAGAGGATGTGAATGTACTGTCTGCACCTGCTTTTGCCTCTTTGAGCAATAATATCTACTGCTTGATAAGGTTTGACAGTATTGCTGACAGAGAAGATGGAAAATGCCCAATGGCACTCAGGAAGTCATTTTAACATTGGTTAAAGTTCATACCAGTGGCCAATCTAACGCTGCCCTGAGAATGATCTGCCAGGACAACTGAGAGATACAAAAACACCTCTGACTGCAACTGTATTTGAAGGGGATAACCAGAAGATGCTCTGCTGTGCCAGGTACCATTGGCACAGAGTAATAATTGTTATAGTAAATGTGCATTCCCTATATTAAGCAGCATAGTATGTTACGGCTCCCAATATTACCCAGCTATGCAACAGATATTCAAAACTGGCAAAGTGGTAGATGGACATATGACCAACGAGTTCATATTGTTTTTTTAAAAAATTCCATTTATATGCCGCCCTTTTCCGGAGACTCAGGGCTGCTTACAACCTCTTGAAACATTAGCCTTCATTCTTTGTATATATCTACTTATTAGGGCAGTTGGCCCTCCCAAGTGGTGTTTTTACAAAGTCAGCTTAATGCCCCCAACAATCTGGGTCCTCAGTTTACCTACCTCGGAAGGATGGAAGGCTGAGTCAACCTTGAGCCTGGTGAGATTTGAACTCGTCTTTTTAGAGACATTATTTCACTGTTTTTGGTTTTATTTTTAATTTCACATGTTGAGAAACAATGTTAATTTGCACAGTTAATAGGATAGACAAACCTTTGGGTATGAGGTCAAAATGGGCAGATTTTTAACATACATTTGGGTGGAAGCATTGTTTTCATTCCCCACCCCCGGGCCTGCTAAGGGTTTTTTTATTTTTAAATTGTGTTAATGTATATTTGTATAGTTTTGAGTACATTTTTTATATGCTTCCATCTCAAACCTTTCCAAAACTGCTCAATTTTTAGCAGATAAAATTAGGGGAAGTTCGACGAGCTGCAAAAAGGATAGTCAAGTTGAACTGCCCCTGGACTTGCTAATTATTTTTATTAATTATGTTCATTATTATTTCTATTACAAAAGGTTAGAAATTAACAAAATTTTCAAAATGACATTAGGCATAGGCTAATAAAAGAGTTCCGGCCAACTTTATGACATAAATTAAAACTGAACCATACTGCTAGAATATACTCATCTCTGTTCCTAAAATAATACTTATGTGATATAACATCAGAAATACTGATACAGTGAGCTTATATTGCATCTCCAGTTTTGGTACCGGTAGTTATTTTTTAACTTACATTTTTTAGTCATACATGCTGTTTTATGTATCCACTGCCAGCAGTGGATACAAATGCGAGACAAAAGAATTAGGATAATGATTTATCACAGACACAAAAATTATAAATACATGATGAAAGTTAGTGTAATTTGGCATTTTGTCAGCTGTTTTAAAATGTAAGTATTCAGAGTTCAGTTTACAGGTTCAACTGAGTAGCTTTCCCCCCCCATTCATAATCTTGAAAAGCAGCCGTTTTTAGTGATACAATTTTAAAAATCCCAAAAAGTTCCATCTTCATATATGGGTGTCATGCTTCAGTATTTTGACTTTTACTTTTTAAAGAGAAGCTTCCAAACCCCTGCATCAAGGAACAAAACTTGAATTCACTTGGATTATTTTCCGTCGAAACCCATTTTCTACCTAGGTTGTAGGTGAGGATAAAACAATCCATGGAGAATGCCTTCAATAACTACATTTGGAAAGTCATCTGGGGAAAAAAAGAGAGAAGAAAAACTGCTTTCTTACATATGTCAATACAATATAAATGTTTTTGTAGAACCTAACAAGGCGAAGCCTAGTATAATTTAGGATATTGCATCAGCACCCTGTTTATCTGTGCTCAGAATTTGTTATTAGTAATGCTGTTTCAGCAGGAACCCACTTAAGTGTAGCACTGGGCATTGCTTGAATGCCCTGTCAGATTTGTAGCTTATTGATTTAAAGGGATGTTCTAATACTTAATGCTGCTAGGCTCCAGCTCTTTATCTGAATCTTTTCTCACAAGGAAGATGGATTACACTGG
Source organism: Mimophis mahfalensis (assembly GCA_032468015.1). Classification (NCBI taxonomy): domain Eukaryota; kingdom Metazoa; phylum Chordata; class Lepidosauria; order Squamata; genus Mimophis; species Mimophis mahfalensis. Next base: position 341,016 of record JANHFR010004288.1, read on the forward strand.
CAATTCAATTTCTAACAAAATCTCAATACACTTGAAGGAATTCCAAGATTTCTACTGGGAATAGTCCGCGGCAGTTTTTCCACTATAGTTTGCAGCACAGTTTTGTCCAAGTTGAGTGGAAGAGGCTTAATGCTGTCGCACAAACATCTCTAGAGCAGGAAAACGACAAAGTTTTTAGTTTTTTTAAAAAAAACAACTTAAGAACTTTTGGAAAAAGCCCTAGAAGTTAAGCAAAGTTAATCACTACAACAGATACAGGAATTTAAACAAGATATTAACAAGAAGGAAAATTTCAGTTAAAAAAAATGTGCCTAAGGTTTATTTTATCTTTGGTGCTTACAGATAATATTTTTCAATGATGTATAAATTCTTAATTTTATGGCTAGAATGAAGAAATACCTCCTATATTTAATATTATTCCAATATTCAGCTGTTCATTGTCTTCTGCATTTTAAATCCAATGACATGTATTAAAGTTAGTAATTTTTCCATGAAATGGAAACACTATAAGTTGGAGAAGGGCAGGGAGTTTCTTATATTTCTAAGATAAAAATTATTAAAATGGGACATGCATAGTAATTTTTGATTTCTTCACTTCTGGACTGGAAATTAAAAGTATAAATCTGGATCTTAGAAAATGAAGAAATCACTTGGCTTTATTGTACCCTAATTTTCATACTGTGCTACTTCTTTATTTTCTGCTTGACTTAACTTCACAAAAAGCATTCCATACAGTATGATTTGGTAAGGGCAGTGACTTTGTATGAGCCAGGGAATTAATTATTCCATGTTAATAATCCCTATTCAAATTTCTATTTCTTTTGGAAAGGCCCTTTTTCTGGGGGCTTTACTTTCCACAGTTAACAGTAACTGCCAAGATTAGTTTAACAAAAGAAACTATTACAAGAGTGAATAATTAAATAACCTTGCTTTTGCACTATACCTCAGCCCATATCAATCACAACAGCAAGTACGTTTTATACCTTAAAGAGGAAGGGAGTTTAAGACTCAGTTTGAACATAAGATGTACTGGAGACATCCAATTTTGTTCACTTCACAGTCTAATTCATGATATCACTGGATATTGGGAATATTTGGGGGGGAAACTAGCAAAGGTTATGTGAAATATCCTAAGCCTCAATAAAAAGATAAGACATATATGAACATGAAAAAGATTTTTCATCCAATTATTTGTTTTCATAATTTTTATCAAAATATTAGCAGTGCTATGAGATTCCATTCCATTTGAAATTCACTTCCAAGAGCTTTGCTATTGATGTAGGAGAGCCAAGATAACAATATCTTTTAAATTTTTATTTGTAGAAGGGCTTTCTGCAAAAAAGTTCATTTCTCAGCAACTGCTTTAAACAACATTAAAATAACTCCTGATGCATTGCCAAATTATTAGAATCTGAGCTCAACATACATTTATAACAATGTGGTTTTTGTGGTATGGGGCAGATCAGTAAAGAGCTGTTAATAGATGACAGGTCTGATTACCATTGGCTGTAGGCAAGACATATGGATCCCTTAGGAACAGCAACACAGGCTGGTGGGACAGTTTGCTGCAAAGGTCAAGAACAGGAATATCAGCATCGAGGGACACTAAACCAAATATATTACAAACTAGCTTTGATAAAGTAAGGCAGTAGAACTGGTTAAGAATACTGCTTAAATATATAAATCAGTTTTATGGGAAAGGAAAAAAAATCCATCATCAAGGAATAATGCTTACATGTAGAAGATCACATATAATAGGAGGAATAGGTATATTTATTCAGAACCTAATCCAGCTGAGTCCAGAGAGGTTTAATTTCTCACAAGAGGACCAATGATCACAGTACTAAAACTGGTTCGGTTGTTATACAGCTTGCCTGGAAATAATCTCAGGATGAAACAAGTAGTTCAAGACTGCAGTTGTCAGCAACTTCAATTTCTTTTTTTCCCCTTAAGACTTCAACATTAATTTATTTCACCTACTAGACCTTGTGTGGATTTAGGATACTTAAAGAAAGTATTATAATTTTCCTTCCCAGCTGTTATACAAAATATGTAAATAAAGAAGGAAAACCCTTATCATCATATAGATCTGTGGGCAGGAAAATGGTACCACAACCTGATTTAACTACAGGTAAATTTAATCTCTAGGCATCAAAATCAGAAATCCTGTAACAGTAGGCAGTGTATAGGGACGTCTAGGTTTTTCTGGTTCAGAAATGGCTTGCAGAGGAAATATGGAAAAAGGAAAACTAACTGTAATGCAAAACTGTTTAATTCACATAACATAAAGAAGCTGACAGATAAAGTTAATATCAACACAATGAGGTTGTAACATAGAAATCACATTAATTATATAGTACATATAAAACACTTAAGAATTATCATAACCAACATCTTACCTTGATTCTTCAGACTCTGTTTCTTCAAAAGAACTGGAACATAATTTGTTAAAATATTAGAATATACACATTTAAAATATATATTCTTTCTCTCTTTAAAACAGATTATAGCACAGCCTTATGCCTTCCTGTAGCCAGCTGTCCAGGGGTGTCCAAAATAGGGGGCTCAACTGCATGTCCAGGGGTGTCCATAAAAAGGGGGCTCAACTGCATGTTCCAGCTGCCATCTGAACTTTTATGAGCCTTTCGCCACAGTTATCCCAGCAGCTATCCAAATTAATTTTAAATTATTCTAATGTAAATATTTTTAAAATAATTTTATTTTTAATGCCAACTGTTTTCCATTTTTTTGATAATGACTGCACACCCAACTTCTTTAGTGTCATTACATTACTATTTCAGAGGTCACATATGTTCAAATGTCCCAAAGGATTTTTAGTATGTACAGTAAAATGGTATTTTTTCCAAAAATATAGATATAACATAAGCTTCTTCTACTGAAATAAATGAGAACTTTCTAAAGAAGGGACTTGCATTGTCAGCAAAGGTTCTAAACCTGGAGCAATTCCTGAATAAGACTAATGCAAAATTATACCAAATGCTTAGATATAAAGTCAAATTCTCTGTCTCAGCATGGTTATGCCAAAAACACATTAAATAAAAATGTTCTTGTTTTATATGCAAAACAGAATCACTGAAGAATTTCTTGAACATTTTTAAGTGCCATATTTAAGGAAATAGCCTGATATTTTTGAGACAAATTGTGAATGAAATTTTAATTAATAAAGGGAAATTGGAATTTTAAATTTATTTTATTTTGTTGTATTTTGAACTGTTTGGATAAAATTCTTACCCACAACTTTCTGCTTTTGGGAGAGAAGGAAAATGACGAACGTTGAGAAAATCAAGAAACATCTTGGGAAGCTCTTCATTTTCTAAAACAATACTCTATAATAATAATAATAATAATAATAATAATAATAATAATAATAATAATAATAATAATAATAATAATAATAATAA
>JANHFR010004288.1:369692-388399 GCA_032468015.1 Mimophis mahfalensis
TGCCCTCAATTTTTCCCAGCATTAGGCTCTTCTCCAGGGAGTCCTTTCTTCTCATTTGGTGGCCAAAGTATTTAAGAGACATAATGTAGTTATGTCTATATAGAGACATAATGTCTTTGGCTTTAGTTTAATGTGTTATGTGAATCTAGTAATCATAATTAGTTTACTATAATTATAATTTAGCATGTTGGATAAACTGAGTCAATTGTAGCTTGGTTAAAAACCAGCAGTAAAACAAGCCATGGCTTAGTGTGATATATGAACATTGTTTCTCTTCTTAATTTAGCAACAATACAATTTGTTTCTCAACAGACAATACATCTTTATTGCAGTTTTATTATTGTAATTCTTCAGAATTGTAGTTGCTAAGAACAATTAAAATTAGCTTTAGGGTATTTAAAATTCTTAAAATACTGGTCATACTGAAAAATGCGTACTTCAAGAGTTTTAGACTTTGCCACATTTTAAATGCAGACATCAAACCAAAGCATGTTCAATTACCTGGACCTTGAAAAAATAAGATCCAGCAATTTTATACAAGTCACATTGTGCTGAGCTATTTGCAAATGAAATTATATATTTGGAAGATCTGTATCAGAAGAAAATGTTTCTATTTTTGAACAAGTGTAAACAATTTCATAAACACAACATTATGGATTGCTGGTGAAGTACAAGCTGCAGCAACTATTTCTCAAAATGACAAAATAGTTTATTGCAATTTCAGTGAATTTTATAAAGTACTATTTAGTTCTTTAGGAATGATATGAGAGGTGAAAGGAAATCCCACACGAAGAAATACCAGTTATGATTATTTATGTATTTTTTATATTCATACATTTTCTGATCTAAAATGAAAACTGGTTTGTTCCTTGCACATTCACTATCATATCTGACAAAAAGATATTGTCCATGTAGCAATGCATAAAGACTAAGAATGACCCATAACCACTTCCATTTTACAATTTTTGAACAAAAAAAGTTACTCTGTGGATATACTGTAATATGCAGCCTCATTTAAAATAGTAACTTAAGAATCAGGACTACAGAGATTTGGTTCACACAATGCACCAAGTTCTTACAGAATAAACTACATTTGGTTAAGTTCTCAGAATGCACTAAGCCAAAATTTAAAGCCATTTTATAATTTATATGTTTCTTGAGTTATTTTCAATTTAAGCAGTATGTTAGGAAGGAGTGAAATTTTTTCCCACTCTACCACAGTTATTTTTTTCTTTCTTAAATCTGGTTTTTATAACTTTTACTCCCAAGAAAAATCACAGCTTGTGGCAGAACTTTCATACAATCATGGCAAAGAAAATCTATTAACAACAAACGCATACAAATGTATCTTTCAAACCACATTCATTTCCCTCTCTATTAATGTGTGTAATCTTAAAGCTGGAGGGTGGGGGATTCATGATGGGTATGCACACATTTAACCCATTATATTATTTGGCTCTTTTATCAAGGCATATAGAACTTCAATTACTATACATTCTGCTTTTAAAGGTATAATTCATAAATGCAGCAGATAGAACAGATTGTATTTATAACTATTTGGCAGTCAAATGAATGTTCTTTCTCTTTCACCACAATAAAAGTACATTCAATTATCAACAATTTTCTCCTACATGAAGCCAATAGTTGATAGGGAAAATAATTACCCTTTTAACTCATATAAATGAAGAACAGAGAGAGAATGTTTTCTCAGATTAATGTGCTTTAAAACAGGACATTTTATCACATAACTATCAAAAGATGGAGAAGAAATACTGGCACCTATTAAAGTTGTATTTGAAAAATTCTTTTTGAGAAATCGCAGCAAAGTTTTTATAGGTTTTGATAAATATATTTAACAGATGCCTTCATTTAAAGTGAATATTTAACATAGAATAGTAAATCATTGTCTGATTATCTGCTATAATAAATGCATTACAAAGTATTATAATAAATATATTATAAACAATAGCAAATTTGGAAAGCAATCTATTTCCCAATACTGTAGTACAAAACAACATTCCCAATTTTTAAAGGAAAGAGGAAGAGGAGGAAGAAGGAAGAGGAGAAGAAGGAGAAGAATATTACCTTAAACTAGGATTTAGTATTTGGATAAACTTCTAAAAACTGGAAACCATACGCTTTTATAGTCTAGCTTTCTTTTGGTTTGTCTGCATATCTTGGAGCAATAGTTAACAGGATTCAGTTTTTGTTTTTATAGCTCCTGATTTGTTATTACCTATGAACCAGACATTATGATTTAAAACTTGTAAACAATTTAAATGCATCCAATCAAACAAAACTATCAAAATTATTTGGAACAAAACTTTCAGCACAGGGGAGCAACACTGAGCTTCCATTTGTATGCATAGCTTAAAATACTTTCAAGCTGAATATCCATAATTTGGATCTATGCAGTTCTCTAGTACAATTACAGAAATTATTTATCCCTGCTTTTTAGGAGGGGGGGTGGGATTTTCTTCTCCAATTCCTATTCTAAAAATCAGTTCTTCATATAATATTGACGAGTAAAATCAGCCTGATCTTACTCATGTTTGACACTGGCCAAATGGAGGAGTGATGTTTCTTGTGCAGAACTTCTGTCGTGGAATCCTAATCTTATATTAAAAAGGTGTCTGTGTATGGGGATTCTAGAACGTCAAATAAGAAGAACTGAAAGAAATACTAAGTGTGCAGTTATGGAAGTATGCTGGAATTCTTCAGTATATATTTGCATTCCACATACAGTACAAATATACTGAATTTTTTTAAAACCAAAAACAAATTTGTATTTCAAACTCAAATAAAAAGAACAAATTAAGGTATCAGTAGAGGTATACCCAGTGTACCAAGCAATTAATTGTTTGCAAATGAACTTTACTCAACTTTACTACATCTTGGCTGAATACTAATGAAGTTAATCTGCATTTTTATTGGCCACCTGTATCCACTGCCTAACATCACAACTAATTCCCTTTAGACCAAAATTTCTCATGGACATTTAGACAGTGCTCTAGCCCAACATATTTCATATTATATGAAATATATTATATTTCATATAATATAAAACTGAAGAAACATAGCAGAATGTAGCTAAGTGATTGGAAGCAAGCAGGCCTTTTTAAGTAAATTGAATTTAATTATGGTACACAAAAAAGGATACCACTGTTTTTTACTATAAACAAAAATATACTGCCAAATATACTAGAAATATGAAAAATACTGTTGGATTTGATGAAATGATATGTGAGAAACATGATAATGATTTTGCCCACCTGCCCATCTATTCTAATGGTCATTCAAGCAGCTAGATATTCAGAGAGGGCTCGCAACTTGGGTGTCCTCCTGGATGCGCGGCTGCCTTTACAGGATCATCTCTTGGCTGTTGCCAGGGGGGCTTTTTATCAGGTGCACCTGATCCACCAGTTGCGTCCCTTTCTGGACTGGGATGCCCTGCATACAGTCACTCACACCCTCATCACCTCTCAATTGGACTACTGCAATGCTCTCTACATGGGATTCCCCTTGGGGAGCATCCGGACGCTCCAACTGGTACAGAATGTGGCCACGCGGGTCATTTATGGGATGCCTCCACATGCCCATGTGACACCTCTCCTGCGTGGCTTGCACTGGTTGCTGGTGGTCCTCTGGGTGCGATTCAAGGTTATGGTTATGATCTTCAAAGTGCTCCATGGCTTAGGCCCAGGATACTTGCGAGAGCTCCTACTGCCAGAAACAGGCTCCCATCGACCGGTTCGGTCCCACAGAGTTGACCTCCTCAGGGTGTCGTCAGCCAAACAATGTCAGCTGGCGACCCCCAGGGGGAGAGCCTTCTCTGTGGCAGCCCCCACCCTCTGGAATGAGCTCCCATTAGAGGTCCGGACTGCCCCCGACTTGAGAGCCTTTTGGCACGCCCTAAAAACCTACTTGTTTCAGCTTGCTGGTCTGTCTCCATGAAAAGGCTTTTAATTGGTTTTAATTGGGTTCATATTGGGTTTTTAATTTGTCAATTTATTGTAGGGCTTAAATTCGATTTAATTTTTATTTTAACTTTCATATTGTGTGTTTTTTAAATGCCCTATAAACCGCCCTGAGTCCCTCAGGAGAAGGGCGGTATAGAAGTTTACTAAAATACATAAATAAATAAATAAATAAATACTCATTATCTACTGTTTCTGTTTCTCACAGATTTAGTCACTTCAAGACCAGATGTTCTAAAATGTCCTCCCATTTCAGTTCTCCAATTTAGCTACTATTTTGGAAGAAAAGAAAAGAAATGATACATACTGAGGAATTTGCCCTGCTGAAACTAAAGACGTGTATTTGCTCCTATCTCAATCTAATTCAACCCAAAGAGTTTTTTTGTGGGATGGGACAAAGCAGTGGTTACATGTTATTACTACTCGATTGAATATATACTACATAATACTAACTACAGATTTTATAATGTGATAAGTTATAAAGGCAAATATTTTTAAAATTCTATTTACTTAATAGTAATTAATGTATATTACTTGTTTTTTTCTGTGTAAGTTTTTTTTAATGAAACATCATTAAAAGGAAAACATAAATTAAAGATTTAAACATTTAACCTAAATTTCTAAAAGGGTTTCCCAAACAGAATCAATAGTAGCAAAATGCTTATTCAAATATACAAAGAGAGATGTATTTTTCACACCACCATAAACTGATGGAGAGTATGCCCATGTAACTCTATAGTATTAATTTTTTGTAATGATAAATGCATGCAATATCCATTTTTATTGTCCTCATAACAGTTTCCAAACTGTTGGCATATCATGGAAAACACCACAAGTATCATAAGTATAAATGAAAGTTCAAGAACAAAATTAATATGTGAAAAACTTTTTCAAAAATTAATATGTGAAAAAATTAATATGTGAAAAAAAACGTGATCAACCAAGTATCTTCTTAAAATATATGTTGTTCTGAGTAGTGCAGTCTTTTGCAGCTCTGCTGATGCTACAACAGGAAGCTGCAACTTCTTGTATTTTGCAAAACTGACATGGCATCAAGTGCCCTGATGACAATGGGTATCACTGTTACATGTTTCATCCATAATCATGCAGTTTCAATAGCCAGATCGCAATATTCAGTGATTTTTTTCGCCAGTTCTTTTTTCTGAGACTCTGGCGTATGTCCAATGCCTATAAAACAATATTCTTTGAATTAATCAGCAAAATGGCATAGATGCCCAAATGGTATTACACTGATTCATACACAGCATTTTAATTCTTTATCCCATGCCTATCCTTACTTTTGAATATCTAATTTTTCATTTCTAATTTAAAGACACAGTCACTTCATTAACACAATTCTTTGTTTTGTGACACGTCAAACAGAAAATCCTGCAATAATTCCCACCTCACAAAGATTTAAATGACTTCATTCAAATTGGAATTGTATTAGCTTTTCAAGACAGCAATTTACATGAAATCTTGTATAGTTTCTCTGTTGGTATAGAATGTAGATGCCACTGCACATCAGGCCTGTATTTGACTCTTTGCATGGACAGTCCAAAACAGTTTTCCTGATCTGTTTCAACTTGAAATGTTGTCAATATATGGATTGTCTTGCTTTCTAATTCAGTGAAAAATCTAGTTTTCCATTAGTCTCTGCCTTTCTAATTTTCAATACAGCTTTACTAAATGTAATTATTAAAGGCAGATTCAAGAAAGCAATTACTGAGCTACTGGTTTGTATCTCTGAAGTCTTAATAAGAAGTAAACCACCAAAGTGCCAGGAATGTTTCAAATCAAATTCTCCATCATCCTCATCCTCATAATCAGACATTTTACAAAATAGTTCTAAGTTCAGACCTGCTTCTGAAACTTCCATTTTTCTTTGTCTGAGCTACTTTATGGGTTAGAATGCTTGCTGTTGGTGAAAAAGAAGGCCATGAATAGACACTACTATGCAGTGCTCTGAATGAGGCCTTTAACTTTTGGCTATCTTCAAGTAGACAGTTGGGTTATTAGTGGCAATGGTATTTATTTACATGGGATTACATGGGATTCAAATAACTAGACAGTCAATTTATGCATCTCTGTGTTAATGTAAAGCAGCTCTTTATACCCACATAATTATCTACCCTTGAGATTAATTGCTTTTGAAACTGAGAGATCTCTCAAAAGTAATGACTTCATGATTTAACGTGAATATTTAGCTCTAAAGGAGGAGGAAGAGGAATGCTGCTATATTTATTTATTTATTTATTTATTTATTTATTTATTTATTTATTTAATCAAATTTTTATACCCCCTTTCTCCCGTAGCAGCCTTCCTCTACACATTGCCCATCTACAATATGTTATTGTAGATTACATAATCTACAATAACATAATCTTAATACAATTCTTGAAAAAGCTTTCCTCAAGACAGATGGGAGAAATCAGATAAATTTCAGTGGACTAGGATAGTATATGTTTTCACATTTTAAAGTTTTCCCTTTTAAATAGATTTTGAAGTTACTTAAAAAGTTTTGCAACTTCTGCCCATCCACAGTTATCTTGCTCCAGATACAGCTTGGAAAAGATAGATGTCAAGGGAATTTAGAACACACAAAGCAGATTGGAATACTTTAATAACTACTGCCTTCTCTGTTTCTATTTTAAAATGCATATACCTTGCCATAAAGTTAACAAACATTTTGTCTCTCAGCCTGATGTATTTCTGAGAACATTTGACAATTTTTTGGGACAGATCTAATGTATAGGTAATTCTTTTGACCACATTTATGCCACAAAATCCTGTTTCTATAAAGTTCAGCAAATGTTTATGATCTCAAAATATACAAGTAAAACACTTGGGTTTTTGTCACATTATTTTCCCTCACTACAACCTCTGTATACTTTAACATGCTCTTTCAGAGCCACCATAATATTTGAAATTGTATGAGGGGGGATGCAAACATGGGAGTAGACTGTGAAAATTAGCTAAATTAGTACCTACCATGTGCAAAATATTGAAAGTAACTCAGTACAGTTAAGTAGGAATAACTATTGTGTCCAATTAATGGTAATTAAAAATACCACTATCATTATATCCCAAGAAATTTTGTTGTTTTCTTTTTTTAGTTTACTATGTAAACATCAAAAATTGATTATACAAAATCTGGATGATGATTTGTAAAACAGAAATTCTGAGCTACTTTCTACAGGCTGGTAGAGACTCAGTTCTGTAGCCCATTTTTTTGTCAGCTAAGCAAGAAATCTGTAAACAAGAAATGTTTTTGTTACTTTAGCCCACTAGGTTACTCAGTTTATTAAAATGGAATATTTGTGGAAAGAAGTTCTAAAAACATGTAGTAGACTTGTATAACGCTTGTATTCATCCACCTTTCCATGTGAGTTCCAGATAGTATTCTGGTTTTTAAAATTTCTAAAGAATGATAAATCTGAGAGAAATAAAAGGCAACATGGAACAAGGTTTAATAAAACTTCTCTACATATTCATCCCAAACTTATTCTAATGTTTTTTCCGTAAAAATTTCTCTGCCTTAGAGACTAGGATTGAATCTGTCTTTTACTTGAAGATATTCCTCCAGTGACTTTAGCAAAATAAAAGATCTATGGTTCTCTCTCTCTCTCTCTCTCTCTCTCTCTCTCTCTCTCTCTCTCTCTCTCTCTGTGTGTGTGTGTGTGTGTGTGTGTGTGTGTGTGTGTGTCTGTCTCTGTCTCTCTTGACACTGAACAGATTTTGACAAAATCCCTTAAAGCCCTTTCCACTTATTTTTAAAAACAGAATAACCAAACAATTTAGAAAAGACTATGGACCATCCTGGACAAGAACTTTTAGAAAATTTTCATTCCTGAAAATTTTTTTACACCCCTGTAATTTATTAACAAGAGTTCAGGTACATTGATCTAACAAACAAGTAGTATTTTACTGAACAAGCATTCAGTACAAAGACTGAATAGTAGCAATGAAACTACTAGATATGACACTACACTTCCTTCAGGCATGGCTATGATGCCCAGAATGATTTCTACAGTCTTGTATTATACACAACTTTCTGGTCTTAGCTAATTCTAAACAAAATTATTCCACTCAAGGCAGTATAAACAGCCTTTGAAGATTAACTAGAAATCAATGTTTCTGACTCACAATGCAGTCACCAGAATTCTGACCTATTCATAAATCAGACCACATCTCTTCAGCTGCCAAGTTGTTTCCAAATTCAATTCATTTTTTAAAGTCCTGAACAGCTTTGCAAAAAAAAAAATAAAAAAATCACACTTGTTCATGTAAGTCTGCCTGACAGTTTTTCTCCTCTTTAGACAATCTATTTTGCTGCTGTTGTCTTCAGAAAAATAGTCAGTGAGAAGCAATAATAAAAATTGTTCTTCTAGAAGGAGGAATTCCAGTATTTCATAGTTTCTATTGCTATGTATGCTATCTTAACTTAAAAAAAAAGAGGGGGGGGAAGAGAAAATCACAGTGGACATCCCATTGCACTGTCCTATTTTCCGAAGAAACTGTGCAGGACAATCATTTTAAAGAAAGTAAAGAAAGTAAAGAAACTGTGCAGGACAATCATTTTAAAGAAAGTAAAGAAAGAAAGTATAGCTGTGCTATAAAAGGACTAGAACAATCACGTGAAAGCCTGCCTGGTGAATCCACTACCAATTTTGCATAAGAAGTTACCTTATAATTCTTTGTTATTATTTTAGTAAGTATAAGTGGGACATAAGCATTGACAATAATAAGGAAAGAAGAAAAATGAACTACTTCATTCAGGCATTACCTCAATGAAATAGTTGAAGGCTAATGCAACAGAGTTCCTGAAAGAACTTCAATAGTTTCCTATGGATGCCAGCACGTTGAACCCAAGAGCATTATTGATACTTCATTCAATTGTGGGAGGGAATAGGAAGGATGATCACTTAAATATGAGGCAGGGTGCTGCCTCCACCAAAAAAGTTAATATAATCCTTGGTTGTGTAAACAGAGAGAAAGAATCAAAATCATGTGAAGTATTAGTATTACAAAACCTTAGTAAGACAACACATGGAAAACTCCACAAACAGTTTTGGTCACCACATCACAAAAAAGATGTTGAAACTTTTGAAAAAGTACAAAGAAGAGCAAGTGATGAAAGGCCTGGACTAGGGAATTGGGTGTGGCTGGTCTAGGGAAAAGAAGGTCAAGGGGTGACAGGATAAAAGTGTTCCAGTATTTGAGGGGCTGCCACAAAAAAGAGAGGGTCAACTTATTTTCCAAAGCACCAGAAGGCAAGACAATGGATAGAAACTAACCAAGGAGAGAAGCAACCTGAATTAAGAAGAAACTTCCTTACGGAACAATGAACCAATGGGACAGCTGGCCTTCAGGAGTTGTGGGTAATTCAACACTGGAGGTTTTTAAAAAGAGACTGGACAGCCACTTGTCTGAAATGTTATAGGTTCTCCTGCTTGAGCAGAAGGTTGGATCAAAAGACCCCCAAGGCCCCTTCCATCTCTATTCTGATTGTTTGAAAAGATAGTTTCTTCTCAGGAAGAATGTTATAAAGCATTATAACCAGTTTGATGACAAACTGGTTATAACATTTTATTTAATACTTTTTAAATCCCACTCATTTGTTTCAGAACAAATTAATAATTCATTACAAGACTCTGCTAGTGTTTTTAAGCTACGGTTCCAAGTACTGATCCCTATGACAGATTAAAAAAAAATTAAGTAGTCATCATACTTTCCAAAGGATTCCAGTTCATCACCTAAAAACTTGTAATTTAGTATAATAGTTATTATATTATAGTTGTTAACAGTTGTGTGTGTGTGTGTGTGTGTGTGTGTATTGCATATTATAGTTGCAATTTATATTTCATGTTTTAAAATATAAAAATAGTACAGTACACATAGAAACTTGCAGTTTCTGAAAATCCAACTAATCTGCAATTCATTTTTTCCCTCTAAAATAAGCATCAGTGAAATGTGATCCAAACTGTTATCTTGTATTTAAGACTTTTCCCAATTAGTTATAAATCAGCAATACAAGATACAAATATTTAGTGCTTTGATTTGGAAAAGATACAATATACTTCAGAACTTACAAGGATACAAGAATTTGACAGTGTGAACTGGGCAAATAAACAGGCTCTGCTTTGGGATCTGACAAAAAATGAATTCTGTATTTAGTAGAGAATAGTGACGTTTCGCTCTCAGTCTTAAGCAAGATTAAGCAAGTGGGATAGAGGGCCCCAAACATGGCCACTTTAACACTTGTGGACTTCACTCCCAGAATTCACTGGGAAGTACACAAGTCTTAAAGTGGCTAAGTTTGGAGACCTCTGAAATGCAGAATCATTACCTTCTTGAAACCCTTACTGATCCTTTACTTTGCACTGTTCTAATCATGACAGTTTCACAATGACTGACTGGGTTCACACATAGCACTTAATCCTGCTTTGCTTGGCTGTGGTTTATTAACTAAGCCACAATTCACTGAATTTATACAACAGGCTAAGTAAAATGCATGGTTTACAAATCACTATAAAATACTGCATGGTACATAAAACATGCTAAGCCGAATGAACATCGTTCTGGCAGTGTCTTGTATAAACCTGTCTTAATCTTCATATTAAAATTTAAAATAAATTACATGACAAAAATAAAATAAATATGGCAAAAATCAATTTTAAAAATGTGTCCATACACAAAAGGTTGTTATTACAGTTAAATGAGAATAAAACATATCCTAGCATATTACCAATTACTGTACTACAGAAATACAATAAGTTGTATTTTTTTAAAAGAGATAACTATACTATTTATGGAACTCTGCACTCTTTGTACAAATATTGCACAGTTCTTGCTGTGAGGATTTTCACAATATTACTTACTTACTTACTTACTTACTTACTTACTTACTTACTTGCTTACTTATTTGGTTAGTTAGATCGTTAGTTAGTTAGTTAGTATTTCTATGCCACCCAACTCCCGAGGGACTCAACCACAAATAAGGCAATAGACTTTTTGAAATAAATATTGCATAATGCTTTCTTTGCAGAATGAGATTCATGAATTGGAAGAACTTAAGTGCTAACATCTTGAATCATTATTGAATCAATTTAAAACTGAAGTTCTAGAGAAAACGGATATCTAGAGAAAATGTCTAGAGTATTTTTTGTTTCTTAATAATAGAATTCCCTGAATATTATAGTACCAAACTTTTTTTTTAATGAATCTGGTTATGAATTTTGCAGTACAATTCTTACATGCTTGGGCTTTTCTCAGGTAATAACAATTTAGTGGGATGTTCATAGACTATAGGGCTCTTCTGTGTGGCAACAACAAATAATTTATACGCAGCAGATGTCAACTGTCATCTCTGTCAATTGCAGTGGTCTTCCTTTCCTTCCTTAGTCTGGGTGAGCTGTCAAGTTTCTAGTTTCTGATGTGTATTTACATCATTCAATGATAACTGACAGTAGTGAAAGGCCACAGAAAACTGCTTATTGATCAGAGCAAAACTAGTTGATGGAACAGATGATGTTGTATTACTGAATTGCAGCTACACTCAGGTGATGACATTTGGTTCCCCATATACAAGTGTTTAATAGCATACAACTTCATTATATCATGCCACTAGTGCTTAAAACGTTGCCTAGATTTCCTGATTGCTTTGTCTACGTAGGGTTGAGGACAATCTCTTTGTGCTGGTGTCAATGTGCTACTAACTGCATTTGCTCATAAACCTTTGCAAATGGCTGCCTAACTTGCCAAGACGAATATATCAGACAGGTACTGACATTGCAATCATGCCAAAGGCTTATTGAGCTGACCTTTTCCTCCCCCATTTAAAAAAAATGCTGGTAACTTACAATTTAGTGAGGCACAACCTCTCAGGAAGATACTTTTAAAAACTTTTCCACTGCTTAGTACATACGTTGGTGTACCATTATCGCTGGGAAGTAGCATTGCTAGGCATAATCTTCTCTTCCCTTCCCTTCTCTGTTTTTCCAGTCCTTTCACCTTGCACGCAAGAGTACAAACAAGACCAGAAAAGGAGACAGCTAGTTCTGGAGGTGGGGGAGAACAGGCCTGCATCTCAATTCTTAATAATATATGTATTTCTGAATTTTGAAGGCTCTTCAGGCTGCGGAATCTTGGAGCTAAGTCTCCCAAGCTTTAGAAGCACGACTACTATCAGGAGAGAACAAGAATAATATACTTTTCAGAGCTCAGACAAAATGTAAATAGAAATAAGTACTGTTATATCCTAAGAAATTTCCACATTCAGAACTGCCCTGTGAAGAGATTGCAACTGCCAATAATGGTGATATTTACAACAAAAAAGACAACATGATACAATTAATTTGGTTATTAATTTGAATAAATAGACAAAGATATAGTCAATACAACTGCGTCTTGCCTCCCTATATTATTAATTGGAATTAGGCAGAAATAATAGCTTCAAGAATTTACAATGCAGAAATTAGTGATTACCTGCATCCCTTAAAATGCCTTTCTACAGATAGCAAGCAGGGTGGTGTATTGTGATTTATTTTTTTTAAAGTTACATGCAATGCATCTTTTGTGTACAAGGTTTTAATTTGCAGTTGTTAGTGATCAAGTTTAGTCAATTCTTTTAAAGCAGAAAGCAATTTTTTTGTGTTGGATAAAGTTTTAGCAATAATTTCTATTGGAAAATTTTAGGGTTTGAACCAGGTAAGCAGTTTTTTCCCTCCCCTTTTGTAGAGATGCCACCTGGAAAAGTATATAAGAGGAGTGGATCATGCAGATGTAAAGTGGGCATTTTCTCTTCCAGTTCCACCAGTCTCTTCATATTTTGTCATTTTCAGATTGTGAAGGAAATTTCCCATTGACAACTTGCAGTTTCTGGGACCCAGTTAATTTTTAATTCATTTCCTCCCCAAATAAGCATCAATGAAAGGTGATCCAAATGGCCATTTTGTATTGAAGACTATTCCCAATTAATTATTAATCAGCAATAAGAGATATAAATATTTATTGCTTTGGCCGGGAAAAAATACAATGCACTTCAGGATTTACAGGGTAATATCTTGGGTTTCAGAAGAGCAGAAACTGACTCGTTTTGACAAGAATATGTGAACTGGGCAAATCACTGAGACACTGCTCTAAGCATGCCTGTAGCATGACTATTACTTCTTCGGGGAATAAAATCAGTAACTGGAACAACTGAGTTTTTCTGAGATCCAAATGAGTGAAAATAATAGTATCACGTTTACTATTACACCATCAACAAAAATATAACTATTATTAGTTACTTAATGGAAGAATTAGTTTTGTGGAGTTTCATATTTGGAAGAGACCCGTGTATGTGGGAGAAAAATGCCTTCCCAAGGTGGCATGGTACAACACTCCCATCTTTTGCTACCATAGCAAAAGCTAACGAGGCAGGATATGGAGTTTTGGGGAACTATGGCATAAATATATCTTGGAAACATTTTCCCCCTGTTGCTGTACATTGCATTCATCTCATTCCCAGCCAATGAACAGCTCACAGCAGCACTAAAATATTCTTATCAAGTGTAGGTGCCTACATAAAAGTTTCTTGCTTCAGTTTATACTGAGAGCCCAGGACAGGATGAAAAGTGAAGGATACTTTCCTTAGGATTACTTTTCTGCCGCCAATCCAGCTTTCCTTGTCATAAGAGGCAGGTGAAGTGAGAAAAACACCAGGGAAGATGGTGTTTCTCCTTCCCACTGCAAAATGACTGCTCTGCAGGCTGTACATTGCTCTCCTTACTACCCAAGGAGGGCAAGTTGTAACTGCAGCAGAAGACTAGTCTCTATGAGCTATAGGTCCTCAACAGAAGACTATTTAATGCTCCTCCTCCAAGGTTTGGCATTAATAGCCAGGGTGGGACATTTTAAACACCTGCCATATCATCAAGAGGACATGTGTCAAGCAGTTTTGAAAGCCTTCAGGATACATATTTTACATGTCTCCCCAGTTAAGTGGGGGAGCAATGATGCTGTGGGGTGGGGGATATACTGCAGCAGCAGCAGCAGCAGCAGCACTGCCATAAAATTGAATGAAGCAGCACACAAAGGACATGCTTTTCTTTCTCCTCTTCTGCCACAAAGGAAAAAGAAGTCTCATCTAGAATTGCTGTGGGCCATGGGTCAGAATTTATTTTGTCCCATCTCACAACAAAATGAATTTACAAATACTAATTTAATGGGTGAAGTTGCTGAGAATTATTTTGATTAGGTTCTAGTACACCAATTGATGGGAAAAGAAGTGAGCACCTAATGCTTTGAAAACTAGTTGTTTTTAGCAAATAAAATTGATGTGGTTTAAAAAAAATCCTGCACATCTATATTTCAAAGGCCATTGCCTAAATAGAAATAAAATCACCTTTTAACTATGCTGTAATCAAGAAAATTGCTCACAGCAAGTTATTAAAGTAGAATTGAAGTCTGCTTCCACCTGCCTATACCCAGTAATTAATTCACTAATTAAATGATAGGCATTATCAACTATAGTTATTTGATTTTGCCCTCCTACCACATTTCAAGTTGGCCCTTCATTTTCTCTTTATTATTTTTTCAAGTGTTGCCTCCAGGTTTGTGCATTTACCCGTTCAATAAACAATCAAAAATTTAACTCTTCTAAAAACGCAGAACTGTTCTAGAGATCAGTCATGTTTTTGATAGTATTGTTGAGTGAATTTATCAATCATTGCTGTGAACTGGGATTGATCTTTCGAAGGTACACATTTATTTATTTTTTAAAGAATTCCAGGAAAGAAAGAGCATATCTGAACTGAACATATAGTAAACACAGAAGGTAATCTGATCTCAACACCGCAATGCTCATCTTACCCCTAAAATAAAACATTTTTGAAGCCTTGTTTAATTATATTTATCTGCATAATAACCTTAGTCAAAGTAATATTTTCTAAACATTGCAGAGGCACGCACTATTAAATTCAGAATACATCTGCAATCATATTCAGGAACTGTTTTTATTGCCACAATGCACTCTGGGTTGTGTGAAGAAAAACGGTTGCATGCTTATATATCTTTTCTATCACCCTTAAGGTATTTTAAACTAATGCCTGAAGTAAGTCTATCACTAAGTCTTGATCATATAGATTAGGGAGAATGAGTGTTTATTTGAACGTAAGTTCAAGTCTTCAAGTGTGAGTTTCACCCAAACTGAGAAATCTACTGTTCCTCCAATTTCACCATAGTGTTAATTTTAGCAAAAGGGCCAAACTGCTGTTGCCATTATTTTGAATAAGAAGGCACTTATTTGAATGAAAATGTAACAAGTCCAACAATGAACAGTACAAAAAAAATCCAATGATTTCCCATCTTTGCTGCCACGAGATGCAGTGAAATCTACTAAACATGGATGGCTTTCATAAGAGACCAAATCAATTAAAAGAAGGAAAAGCTAGCAGGACTAATTCTGCCTTTTGAATAGGATGATAAAGTAGATGCTTCTAAGTCAAGCTCAATTTCCAATATGATTCTCAGATTTCTTGCGAGTGTTACAAAGTAGCTTCCTTTTCCCCAGTATTTTGTTAACTCTCCCGTTTAGTCAAGAACTGTGGCATTTCCAGTTGGTCTGCTACCTAAGAACTAACCATAACTAATTCAGTTTAAATATTAAGATTGGCCTAGTTCAGCTTGGTGCTGCCCTCTGCTGAGGAATGATTATATAGGTAAAGGTTCCCCTTGCACATATGAGGTATGTGCTAGTCATTCCCGACTCTAGGGGGCGGTGCTCATCTCCATTTCAAAGCTGAGGAGCTAGCACTGTCCGAAGACCACTGTGGCCAGGATGGCTAGATGCCAAAGGCACACGGAATGCTGTTACATTCCCACCAAAAGTGGTCCCTCTTTTTCTACTTGCATTTTTACATGCTTTCGAACTGCTAGGTTGGCAGAAGCTGGGACAAGTAACGGGAGTTCACTTCATTACAAAGCGCTTGGGATTCGAACCACCAAACTGCCAACCTTTCTGATCGACAAGCTCAGCATCTTGGCCACTGTGTCCCTTGAGGAATGATTATATCCCACCTCTTATTTGAAAATTCAGGGTGGACACAAGGGACAATTATAAAAAAAACAGTTTGGCCTGAGATAATGATTAGACCTAATGATTTTGGTGGTTAAGGAAACACTTGAATCTAGATCTGTGCTGATTTAACCAGAAATAATTGGCTTTTAGAAGGAACAGAACAGCAGACTATAGAGCTCTAGACTGATTAGCATGCCTTTTTTGGTTCTGATATAATTTTTTTTATATCAGTAAGAAGTGATCGATACATGAATCCATTTTATGCACTATTTGTTTCAATGCTACTGCGTGTAATTCAGCATGAATCAAAATATGAAGATTTTGGACCTGTTTTCATTCTGTAGCTTGCTGTCAGGGAGATTAATGCAACCATGTCAAGCAAAGGGAAGATTTAAATTTTTCAACAGACTATAACAAAAGAAACTGGAAGGCCGTAAGGGAAAAGGGGAAGAAAAGCTGTGATTACATTACAGTACTGAATATCTAGAATAAACGCAGAGACCAAGCACAATGTCAAAAAGACACTGAATAATATAAGAAATTTGTAAACTAATGTCAGAAGATACTCATTAACTAATGTCTAAATCACTTGCAAAATGAGAATATTTTGTTGCACATACAATAGTTGCAATAATGTTCCTGTCAAAACTCTAAAGTTCTGTCAAAAAGTTAAAGTACCGAATATCTAGAATAAATGCAGATTCCAAGCAGCGTCAATAAGATACTGAATAATATATTCGTTAACTAATGTCAAAAGATACTTGTTAACTAATATCTAAAATCATTTGCAAAATGAGAATATTTTGTTGGACATACAAAAGTTACAATTATGTTCTTATCAAAGATCTACCACTTATCATTTGAAGACTATTAGGAAGCTAAGAATGTCAGGAAACAACTATCTTTTCAAAGTGAGAATTACTAACACCAAACAAACATACCCACAGCTAAAATTACCCTCAACAGTTCTAAACATTTGGCCTTTGATTAAGCCACAATTCATACTTTTACCTGTTGTACAAATATTTCTGATTGCTGCTAGTATCTTTTTGCATACCCTTCATAGCTAAAATTTATCAGTGTTAACCTACATTTTTAAAAATGTTCCCTTTTTTGTAAGAAAGCTATTGTGGATGTCAACAAGGTCATATGGACAAAAAAATAATAATCCCTAAAGTGCATTAATTATATTTTTATTCCATTCATTTTGAAACAATGTGGGCATCTTTATCTTATTTATTAAAAATAATTTGGGATAATAAGGTGTCATTTGTTTTTCTTTCTTTCTTTTTTTATAAAGGTCTTTCCTGGACATGCAAGTCTTTAAAGTTAATTTTAAAATGAAATCTCATATTAAATGCATACAGTGACCCCTACTGTTATATATGTTGGATATCCAAGTAAAAGTAATGACAACCCAACTTGGTAATTGATTCACTGTAGTGTAAAACTAATTAACCAGGTCAGTCTTGAAGTACATTTGTTAAGCTTTTGGGGAGAGGGGGAGAAGGGAATTAATAAGTAGAAATGTGAGCATTTGCAGTTTATAATGAAGTTGACAGTAATTACACAGTTCTTTCACTCTTAATTGCATAACTTTGAATTAGGATTCAAAATTGTTGGAACATAAATTATACAAAATTGTAGAATTTATTTTTCATTGCATTGCAGAATCATCAGTCAAATAACTGTAACAAAATATAAAATGACTAATCATCCTTTAAAAATAATATTTCCCAAGAAATTAACATGTATAAAAGACATAGGTTCTTGGGGAATTTCAAACAAACACATTACATTCAGATGAAATATTTTTCTTAAATATATTTGTATATTTATTAGCATTTTACTGGCACTGATTTTTATCATGTTTCAGGCCTAATTAATATCCAGTAAGAAATTATATATTAACATAAAACCAGCTTCCCTGCCCACAACACATGTAGTTAGGAATATTCTGTCTACCTAACTGAGATATATTACAACATGGATGTGTAGTTAATCCACTCCCGAGAGCACAGATTATATGACAGTTTCCAGAGAGTTCATCTTGCTAATTACTTTCAAAAGAGCAGAGACTTAAGGGACCCATGCAGAGGAAGAGACTTACATATTTAGGAGTATTTTTTTCTAGGTAAGTCTTCAACGAATACATGAACTGCTATTCCATATTGGCAAATGTAAATATTTTGAAGGAAGAATTTTAAACAATAATTTTGCTAGAAACAGAAGGATTTAGAGAGCAGTGACGTTGACCACAAGGAAGCAAATAGACTTTTTAAATAGACATACAGTACATTGGATCATATAGGCTACTACCGTAGCATCATCAAAATTGCACTGTTCTGCAATAATGTTTCTAATGTTTTTGGAGATGTACTATATTTTTACTGGAATGAATAAATTTAAATTGTATTTATACTGGTTATGTTGATTATATCATATATGTATACATATATATCACACACACATGTACATGTGTGTTTATATATGTAGACATAACCAGTTTAAACACAATTTAAGCTTACTTATTCATTCCGGCGCAAATGTAGATCTAATTCAGCGGTTCTCAACCTGGGGGTCGTGACCCCTTTGGGGGTCGCCTGACCCTGTCAGGGGTCACAGACCCATGCCACTGCCGCTGCCGCCTGCTCACTGCCCGCCCTGCC
>JANHFR010004288.1:388499-404325 GCA_032468015.1 Mimophis mahfalensis
CGCCCACAGGTTGGGGTCCCCACAAGTGACGAAGTGTATTAAGGGGGTCACGGCATTAGGAAGGTTGAGAACCACTGATCTAGTTGATAATTATACTGATCAATCATTTTTAAGAGAAACAAACATTCATATTATCTATCACTAAATGATAGATCTGCTTGGCTACAGTATTAAGTTTAACATGGAGCTGCCCTTGAAGATCTAATTAAAGTACAATCAGTTGTATAGTGGCATGGGTACTTAGGGGCACATCACAATACACTCACTTAACTATTTTGTGAACAACACTTCATCCTATAGAGTTCTGGGTACAATTCAAGATTCCTCTTATTACCCATAAAGCTCTTTATAACATAGGAATGAGTAATCTGTTGGACCGTTTGTCTCCAGTTGTATCAGCTTGTCCCATTAGATCTGGAAGAGTTACCATTGCAAGATGGGCAACTACATGAATACATAAATGGAATAAGAAATAATAGGTCATGTAAATTAATGGTATGAAACAAATAGGAAATAGGAAAGAAACAAAAAGGAAATAGGAAAGAAACAAACGGAAAAAAGCAATATTTACCTTATATCAAACTATAATTTAATCAGCTACTTTTATTTTACTCAATTTCATACTCAATTTATTTTTTATACTTCTCATATAAAAAATATGTAACAAAGAGGGCAGAAATATGTCTTGATACACAGTTACCATTTGCTACTTTTGACAATATTTATCCTTTGCAACATTCTGTATACAACATCAACATTTACAATCTTAAAATTTCTTCATTTTTAAAGTTATTAAGTCTTCTATCAAGTTATACAAATTTAGTTACTTGCTCCATTTTTTTTTATCTTTTACACAGAAGTACTCATTCAATTTTCATTGCTGAACACCACTTGCTTTGTATTTGATATACTGATTTTCAGATTTATACTCATTAATACATCATTTGCTGTCAAATTTTGGGTTCTCAGTCTATAACCCAGGATTCTACTCTTAACACTACTGAACATGCTTAACACATTCAGAACTTTTTATCAGCCTTTTATTCCTCACCAGTTCTCTCATTTCTTCATTGTAAATAAATAACTCAATTACAACAACCCATCTATTTTGCCATGCAAAATGTTAAACCCATTTATTCAAAAACAAACATCTCTCTGATGTGTTTGGTGACTTTTCACCGGATAGTATCATTCTTATTCATTCTTACTCATTCTTGGCTCTCTGAATAGCTCCAAACATTTTGTTGTATACTCTCATATTGCTCCCATTGATACAAATTTGTTATGAACAGAACAGTTTTATTCATTTGTCTCATTTATATGGCCACTGATCTCACAGAAAGCAATTCTAGGTTGTGTACCACAATTAATGTAAAAGCAAATATATAAAAGCAATCATTATAAAAATAAAGTCTTTTTTATAATCTGAAACAATATTATAAAAATTAAAACCACACAAAAGGAGATTCCCCAAGTGATATAGCTGGATCTTAAGGAATGATATATATTTTTCCTGACACGCATTTTGGCTGTCTGATAAATAATTAACCTACATTTTCACTTCCTAACACGCATTTATCAGCTTCATTTTACAAGAGCAGCCAACTTTCATTCAGGATTTATTACTGACTTTCCCTTTCTTTTAGTTTCACAAACATTTAATAAATCTATCCTACCTCATTTAATTTATTTCATGTTCTTTACTATTTATTTCCTTTGCATTGAAAATCACAAGCGTCAAGGTGCTGTAGTGATCACTAGATGACTGAACTCTGCTGCCCATCCAGACTTTGGTTAATCAAGGCTTTCACATAAGCCTTTTTAACAAGACAAAGCTGTGGACTAGCTTACGTCTTCAGTCAAAACCATGCAATATTTAGCATTCTCAGCTAAGGGTAAAAAAAAAAGGTCTTATCAGTCTTGGGAGATTTTGGCAAGTAGGCCACAAATGCAATCAAAACCCAATTTCACTTAAACAAGAGAATAAATCACAATATCCAAGCTGGAGATTACCTTGCAAGCTCTACTATCACCAACATCCCACTGACTTGGAGACAGATCTTGTATACTGACGTCATTCAGGATGCAATTATTTCAATTATCTCAGAAAGACAGTTGAGGAATTATCTTTCAAGTTTGTAACATTTGGAGCCCTAGGCATCCCAGTCTAAGAAGACTCTAACCTTGCACAACTTCAGCAATTTTTAATTTTGGAGCATTGGTTACATGTCTTGGAATCCGGTAACATTGTCTTCATATATATTGTGTTGTCAACTCTTGACTGAGCTCTTAAAAGTGTATGGTTTTGAATTTCTATGCAGCAGATCACACGTATGATGCTAAACTAACCGGCCATTTTTAAAAATTCTTATAGAAGTCTCATCTTTTAACTGCTACATGGCAGGCAGATACAGCATGGAGCCTTGTCCAATCCCAATAGTAAACAAAAATATATTTAGGAATAATGGGGCAAGCTTATTGTAGAAGCTGAATTATGCCTTTATATCTTAAAAGTTCAATACATTTCTTGCATTTCCCAAGCAAAATCTTAAAAATATTATGTCTGAATACAATGTTTTCTCACATAAAGAAAAGTCTACACTAGTCTGAATTTACCTGTGTACATGTTTGTATAGGAAAAATGCTTTAAAGAAAAGATACTCCAAATGAAATAGTTCCAAGGTCCAGTAAAAAGAAATCTAGTAATCTTTTTGTGCAAACTCCATGGAGATTGAATATTAAAAGAAAGCTTTAAAAAAGAAAAAGAAAAGAAAGCAAGCTACAATTAAAATATTAAAATCTACACCAAATCAATATTCAATGATTAGTTGCTCCCCTAAAAATTCATTAACACATCCCTAAAACACTTCTTGATAAATCAACAGTAATTCAAAATATGATGAGTTTTCTGCTCTGACAGCTTTTATCTATAATTTTGAATGTTTCTTAGATGAAATAGCAAACATTAACACCTTTATGGTAATCGATTAATGTCAGCAGAATTTTAGAGCCATGCTACAGGCTCTGATATCACAGAAGTAATCAATTAAGTGAGTCAGTTAAAAATGATGCAAAGATCAGAGATGTCAACAGTAAAACAATCTCATTTTATGGTGTCAAAAGCAGAGTAAAATATGACATTTACTTCATAACATAGCTGAATTATTTTGCTAAGGTAGCCACACACCCACTTTTCTAGATAGTAACATCTATTTACCAACTATTAAACTACTGAGTACATAAGAGAAATACTTGTTTTTAAAGATGTTTAAATGACAATGGGATATCATCTGTAATAAGATATTAAATATATATTTTGGTCAAGATGTCTGAAAACCTTTTGATCTATTCAGCTAATATTAATAGTGGGATTCTATACATTTCAAGAGAAAATTTATACTGAGATTTATTGAACTTTTATATAACTGCATTTAGGAAAACAAGCAAACTCTTCAGGATCACAATGTAGGCAGTTAATCAGAAAAAATGAAATGTAACTAAACTCATGTGATTCTAACAAACATTTCCCTTTTTAATAAGTAGAAACTATATTGTATTCATTACTACATTAAAGGAGAAAATGACAAAACTATTTAAAAGAAATGCTGAATTTCAGAAATGGGAATAGTAAGTCTTGAAATTTCTCAAGATTGGTCACAGCTGACATTGCATTTGTCAATGCAAAAGTACACATATAATAGTTTCATTTCCTTCACAATTATTTAAATAAATACCACCAACATGACGCCTCTGTTGCACAACACAGTAAGAGGCACAAAGTAAAGCAAGCTATATGCATTCTTTACTCCCAGAAGCAAACCATCAGAACCTATTAAAATTACCTCAAACTGATAGTACTAGAGACATGACAAATCACAGGCCAAGAGTCAGATACCAAGAATGTGTATCAGAGCTTTGGGGCCAGGCCGATTTGCAAGCAAATGATATTGTATAGAGTTGGCATGCTCAGTGCATGACAAACTGATGCAATTTCAGCACTGTCGAAGAAATGGGGTGAGATTTCTGAGATGCTGGCCAGGCTGAGCTTAGAGAATTGTGCAGAGTTCCCAGATTTGAATCACTTGGGACCTGGAAGGGCGTCCCTTGACAAGCCACAAATAATTACACTGCACTCTTTCCATTGTACCCTATTATTTTGTCCTTCTTATCTCTAGACTTTGAACATTTGTGAACAAGCAAGATCACCTCTTATTTTGACCACAGGATAGCAAAACATTGTTCTTTTCTGATATGATAAATAAAACGAAGGCCAAGAGACTAGTCATTTTTATCGGATCTATTTTCTAGTTCTATAAGCAAAAGTAACTGGTGACCTAGAAAGAAGAGCTGAGACTAGAAATATTCATGGAAGTGGGTTCATGAGCTCTTCACTTAAGAAGGTTATTCAGCTATCTAGTAAACTGGGGGGAAAAGTGATATTTTAGAAGCAGGGCATTGAGTTCACAGCCCCCAGCAGATAAAGCTATCTGGAGATTATTTTAGTAGAGTTCCCTTTTTAAACCAGCCAATTTCGACAATTCAGATTACAAGTAATTCAAAAAGGCTGAGAATCTTCTGTTTGCTGTCAGTTTTTCTTAGGAAACCAGTAATCTGTCTACTGAACATTTGGGAAACATTTCCAGTAACTAAGAGTGATTTCCAAAGGCAAGATAGACCATACTGAAATTATTAACACAGAATTTAAAGTAATTTTCTGATAATTCCTGCAGTTCAGAGTAAGAGAAAAGTCAAAGCAAACTCAATAACCATATTTTTTTCTTGTTTTCAAACAGAATCTCTATTATTTTTATAATTTTGCTTTATAATCTATTTCTGATTTACTTCTAGTGCACTACAGGTATCTTAAGATGACAGCTGTCAGAATTATGGGAAATTGTAACACCAATACAACCAGAAGATAAGATAATGAAAGGTTGGTTGATTATTTTGCCTACAACCAAGTGGTAAGCAAGTTAGCTGTTTCACTCAACTCTAAGATAGCATGACACATTTTATATGAAATATTTCTCATTCTATTTTACGTTTGGTGGTAGTTGTTTATCTTTTTGGTCCCATTAAATAGGCTAACTTTACTTACAGTGCATTCAGCCTACATAAAGAAAATTATTATTTTAATATTTTAAAGCTAAACCAATATTTTGAAGGATTTAGTGTATTATAAAATACAAGTCTTTATTCATATTAAGGCAAATGTATGTACTGATATGTGAGGCTACACAATATGTGAAGTCTAAGGCTTTTAATTCTAGCTTACATATCATACCTGGATCTTTTCCCACTTCTGTAAATGGAACTGCTTTACTATTAGCCTAGGAGCAATTAGCTGAATGAATGTAGACAACGATGAGTTTATTTTGCTTGTATGTCCCATTCTCCTCCTCCATTCCTGAGTGTTATCTCTGTTGGGTCAGTTTAAAAGATAAGTGTAGTATTTAGATTCCATGATTAATCACACCTTTGTTTTTGAGGCCAAATTCCAAAGAATTGAAGAAGTAGTGTACCCTGAAATATATTTTTTTATGTTTTACAAGTAGTTTTGAAAACATCTGTATATTACTATCATGGAAAAGTAAGCCATATGTATTATTTATACTTCATCATTATCTCTCTTTGAGAGTCAAGTTTCAATTTCCACTGAGATTCATTTATCCACAGAAGCACTATTGTACATCTAAGATTTGGAATTATTCTGTTTTACAAAATTATTGTTCCTTAAAGTCAGCAGAAAAATGCTGTATAAAAAATATTTGCAAAAAAACCAAAACCTCTAAGTAACATGAAAAAGTTAAACTACTGCATTTGTTATAGAGACTGGAGAATATAAATCAATATACTATTAAAAGAATTAGCATCCTGGATCAAAAGCTTATGAAAAACAAATGTGCTCATTTAGCACTACAATTGCCAGTATAAGAGTGTGAACTCATATGCATTAAATCTTTCTAAGACCTTCTGTAGAAAAGCACAGATAGTTAAGGATGTCCTAATGAAATTATCTTTCAAGAAGAAGAGTTGCTACAGAAGTTTATGCCACCACGGTGTACAAAATTTTCACCATTTATAATTAGTTTGAATTCAGGAAGCATCTAAATTGAATTGAATGAAATAACACAGAGCACCCTTTCCAGGCAAGAAAATAATCAGCTCATCTACTGTTTTTGAAGTTGCTACCATGAATATATTAACCACATTAGTGCTTCTAACAAAAAGTTTTGTATAGCTTTAACATGAATTTATTAAGGATGAAATTCCAGCCCAATGTTTTCAATTAAATATTCTGCTGCTAAATGAAGCTGATGTTTTTCCAGGATTAGAAAAATCTCCTGATTGTCCTTGTAACTAAAAAAATTAAATCTAAAATTCAGGATAATTTTTCCAGCTTACTATCTCCAATATTTTCTCTTGAATATACCAAAAGCAAAAGTTAAAAGCTACGCAAGCTGCTACTGTTCACTCAATAATAAACTGAATTCACCAGTTACAGTACTAAAAAGGATTTTAGTTTCACTGTAGCAACTGAGGCAAATGGAATGAAATAGCAGCCTGAAGTTCATTAACACTTCTACAGCTTGCAACTTTTAAAAAGTAGAAAGTTTATTTCCCTAACATACAGGCAATCCTCAATTTATGACCATAATTGAGCCTGGAATTATAATCGTAAGGTGTTGCAGTCCTAGGTCAAAGCATCACATGGCCAAATTGAATTTATTTTGCCTTCTTTACGGTGGTTGTTAAATGAACACTGTGGTTAAAGAAATCAGTTCTCCCACTTGGGTGGTTCCCCCCGCCCCCAAGAACTGGAAGTAAATGCTGAAAGGGGCAAAATGTGTCATAAATCACAGTCATGTGACTGCAGGATATTACAAATGGCTATAAAAATGAGCAAAATGCAAAATGATTAGCACGCCCCATGACAGTGGAGGATGTACGTATGACCACTATAGTTCAGGAGGGCCAGTCATAACTTCAGATGGCCATTAAATGACAGAACATAAGTTGAGAACTTCTAAAACTTGAGGCCCTTGATTTAAAAGTACTTTGGACAGAGAGCACCTAAGTGATGCTGATTGAATCAACCAAGAGAGGCAGGTCTTCAGAATTGTAGCAAAAGCAGCACATTTACTGTGTCTTCCATTGAGGACCTGTATACTGCACAAAAAGAGGGCTGTGAAAATATCTACAGACCCTTCACATCCTGGACATAAACTGTTTCCATTTCTACCCTCAAAATGATGCTATAGGGCACTACATGTCAGAACAACTAGACACAAGGACAGTTTTTCCCCCATGCCATCACTCTGCTAAACAGCTAATTCCCACAACACTGTCAAGCTATCTAAAAAGGCAGTATTGCCATCATTCTTCTCATCTTCCATGTCACCTATCTCCTTATCTTCTTATGATTATAACTTTGTTGCTTATATCTTACAATTTATATTGTTTACTTAGTATCCTAGTTGACTTATGTTGATTACTTATTTAGTATCCATGACTATCACTAAGTGTTGTATGTTTTATGATGAATGCATTTTTACAATAGCTATGATAATTATCTATCACTATTGTGGTATGTACACTGACAGCTTATACACCAGAGACAAATTCCTTGTGTGTCTAATGACACTTGGCCAATAAATAATTCTAATTCTAATTCTAATTCTAATTCTTTGCTATCTTGTACTATCTCAGTGACACCAAGAGATGCAGTTTAGTCATATTGGCCCAAATGAAGCCTACCGAATAAACATTCTCTGACCCATTAGCATAGCTTTCTAGTTCAGATCTGGACAAAACTTTTCTTTCGTATAAAAAGAATAAATGGTAATATAAATGGAGGCTATGTACTTCTGTGGAAACTGATTGACCTTACTGCTCCACCAATTCCTTTTAATACTGTAATTCATACAATTTCTTCACTGAATTGAATATGGGACTGAATCATCACTAATTCTGTTGGTTTCATTTGTTAGTACCAGTCCACAGTTTTGCTAACACTGCTCATGTATGGTACTTATTCTGACAATGCAAAGAATTAAAAAAAAAACATTTTATTCAAAAATAAGTGGTAAAAATAGGAAGCTTACATAACTATGAATAATTTGAAATGCATTAATGCCATTGCTATAATTTTAACAAGAATTGACCTTTGAGCTATCTAGTCTCTTTCCTGCCCCATACAATACTGACTCAGCTTTTGTCTGGTTCGTAAGTATTATTTCAATGATAAACACTCATTCCTCCCTAAAAACATGCAGACTTTGGAAAGAGTTCTTAGAAGAGCAACAAAAATGGCCCATCACTGGAGGCTTTTAAGAAGAGGCTGTACAACCATTTATCAGAAATATTAGAGGTTTCCTGCAAGAGAAGTGGTTGGACTAGATGACCTCCAAGGTCCATTACAACTCTATTATTGTTACAGTTACTGTTATTGTTAAGAAGCTTCCACGTATTTCAATCTAAAAACTTAAATATACCTGTTACTACTTGGAAAAACTGCTATAAACTTACTGTAAAGCAATATACTGGAAAAGAAATACCAATCAATCGATAATTATTTGAAATGTTCATGAATATATTATGATGCAAATAGGTAGTATAACATGAAAATAGATACCATGAGTTACAAGTAAGACATAGTAGCATCCAACAGTATTGGATACTATGTAAAGCACATGTAGGTTACATTACTAGAGTAAAAACATTAGCACTAAAATAGATATATTGAGATCCTAAATACCATTAAAAGTAGATTCTATTCATCTTAATGTATTTCTTAATCCCAGAACCTAAGAAAACCCATTTGAATGCAGGAAGAAAGAAGAAACAAACTCAGCTGAAGTTAAATTTGTTTACATTTTATAAAAGCAATTTTCCTAATCAATATTTATTTACAGCTATCTTATTGATTATTTCACTACATAATCAAGCTCCTTATTTTGAGATTATGAATGGAATGATGAGGAGACATTGGATTTCATTTTTCTCCAGTCTGAAGCCCCATTACAGCATGTGAATATTTGTCTGCATGGCTTTTAAACTGCGCTTTTACATAATACTTTTATTACCAAAACAGCTAAACAGGAATAATTAATGTTTTATACTGGAAATTTTATTTAAAGACAGCTACATATTTTCAAGAAATCACCTATGCCAGCTATGGGAAGGTCCAACATTATCTACTGAAGAATTCAAAGCAAATATTGGATTTTTTTAGGTCCCAAAATAGACCTTCATTTGGGGTCAGGAAAACCTGTCAATTCCCTCCCTCTCTCCCTCTCCCTCCCTCCTCTCTCTGTGCACACACATGCATCTGTAGTGTGTGGTGTGGAGTGCATTTATACATGTATGTTCATGCACATTCACTCAATACATCTATTTTCATGAATTTTTCTAAGTGGATTTTTTTTTCTTAGTACAGCCTAAAAAACTGCATATAAGCACTGCTGGATTATTTTACATTTGAAACAAACGTTTATTCTTTTAAACAACAACTGAATTTAGAACAGTTTTTTTTTTTACCTCGATGACTATATTATTAATAAAATTATTGGTATTAATAATTGTAGTCTTCAAGGGTCAGAATTCAAGTACAGTTTTCCTAACTAAAAATTTTAAAATAATCCAAATACGTAGTGATTTGTCTTTCTCTACAATATCAAACCTGTAGTTTTAAAACTCTGTTCTATGTATTGCTTCATTCAGAGACGAACTTAATGAACTACTAGACCAAACATTTTAAAATAAAAAAGAGAAAGATAATAATTTACTGTATATTATGTACCATTTCTATATTAATAATGCAGAGGAATGCTACAAAAAAAAGCACATTCCAAATACTTTTAAAGATACTTTGTTATTAATCTGTACACCATGTTCCATGAGACTGTGAAGAGCTACACTTACTTTATAATTAAGTATAATCAACTTATCTTTATGAGACAAGGCAAGTGGCAAAAGTAGACCTAAGGATGGGTAAACTTAACTTTCTAAAAAGTGTTTTAAGAAAGCATTACATTAAGAAAGCATTAAAAGCTAGCAGGATGGGGGGGGCATAGTTAAGAACACTCTAAGCCTGTCAGTCAAATATGCCCTTTGCACTTTGATCCACTTAAACACATGTCACTTTGACCTATAACATACTTATAAATGTTTCTGATCAATATGAATCAAGCACAAATTAATTTATTCAGGTGGTTTCCTCATACTGGAATCAACATTAGAAATCTAACTAGTATTTGCTCTTCTGTCACTGGCAAAAGAATCATACTTAAATGATAACAAGTGCTCATGGGTGTCATTTTAAAGTTAAATTGTTCCCCAAGGATATGTTCACAAAATGTCTACATTTAAAGGTTATTCATTACCAAATTATGAACAACTGTTGCATGTTTAAGCAGAGAAATCAATAGTTTGGAGATCCACTCATCAATTTAAAATGTTAGTAAAAAGTTTAAACATCGACTAGCATGAAGTGAAGAAAATATATCACTGAGCAATCTTTCCATATACAATAGTTATTTAATATCCTTAGAAAGTCTGAATAAAATTCCACTGTCAAATGAAAAGGCACCAAAACCACTTTTCTAAAAAGTTATATTGCAGTAATGATACTGAAAATGCCCAGAATTAGTGTTTTTTTTGTTTAATAAAAATGATAGAAAGTAGTGCCATAAAATCTTAAACTGCATATTGCTTTTAAATGTTGAGTTAAATATCATTATCAAACAATAATAGACGGATAAGTAAATAATGGTATGAATTGGATGAAGACTTAAAAAGGCACCAGGCTAGCTAGCAACCAGCCTGTAAGTTCTAGTTCTGCCTTAGACATGCAAGGCAATTGGGTGACTTTGGGCCAGTCACCCTCTGTCATCCCAACTCACCTCACAGAGTTGTGAGGAAATTAGGAGTACTAGAACTATGACAGGGAGAATGTTTTCCACCCTGAATTATTTATGAAAACAAAGATGGGATTTTAAAAACTCCACTAACAAAAATAATGAGATGAGAGAGTTATGTTACTAAATTTGGAAAAAAATTAACTGATTTTCCTGTAAACTTAGTTTCTACAAAAAAAAAATAATCAGCCAACAGTTCTGACAAATCCTCTGTTTGGGAACTCAAACCTACCACTCTCAGAAATGTTAATGTCATGTAGTAAAGAAAAGGCTAGTTAATGTTATTTTATTTTAATAAAAATTTA
Organism: Mimophis mahfalensis; assembly: GCA_032468015.1. Lineage (NCBI taxonomy): Eukaryota > Metazoa > Chordata > Lepidosauria > Squamata > Mimophis > Mimophis mahfalensis. Next base: position 399,724 of record JANHFR010004288.1, read on the forward strand.
TGTTATCCTCCTATCACAAAGACTAACAACCACCGAAATGAGTGCAAAATTAAAAATGTAGAGGAAAAAAGTACAGTAAGATTTTCCTATAAACCAGACAAATACCAAAGAAATTATCAAATGAAATGTACACTTCTGCAAGAAACAAATGTTTTCCTAAATAGTAGGGCTACTACCTGAGATGGCAATCAAAAAGTACAAAAAACTCTGGCTTTTCCATGCCACTTGCAATTTTCTAGCCTAGATCTGGTAATCTTATAAATAGGAAGTTCTTGACCAACCAATGAAAGGCTACTGGAGAAAGTACTGGTGTAGCTTCCTGAGGCACAGAGGTCCAGAGTTTAAATGTAGCCAATGAGTACCTCTTTCTATTCTCTTCATCAATCATGCCTCTGCCAAGAGAACAGACTTTTCATCAGATTTTAAGGTAGAGAATACTGTAATAAATAAATGTTATGGAACATAGTATGAAAAGATCTCAAGCTATCCTAGAACTAAAGCATTCAGGGTAACCAGAGGTAGTCCTCAACTTACGACCACAATTGAACCCAACATTTCCATTGCTAAATGAAACATTTGTTAACTGAATTTTGCCCTATTTTATGACTTGTCTTGCCACAGATGTTAAGAGAATCAATGCAATTGGTAAATTAGTAACATGGTTGTTAAGTGAATCCTCATTTACTTTGCTTGTCAGAAGGTTGCAAAAACTGATCACTTGACCCTGGGACACTGCAACCATCAGAAATGTCAGTTAAGTGTTTGAATTTCAGTCATGTGACCATGGGATGCTGCAACAGTTTTAAGTGTGAAAAACAGCCATAACTCACTTTTTTCAGTGCTGTTGTAACTTTAAAAGATCACTAAGTGAACTTTTGTAAGTCAAGGACTATCTGTATTGTAACTTTGAACTGTGTCCTAAGTCAGGCAAAGCGAACTAGAGCAGGAGCCACAGTAATCAGTGGAGTTGTACGTTATGGTTCCATCTCAAACATTTGCCCATCAGAATTCTTCTAGATCTACTATATTTTCCAAACAGAAACCCCAAGTAATGTGTGTTGCACCAATCCAATTTAACTTAACTAAGGCAGAGGCAGGTCTAATTCATCAGAAATGGCAGCATTGTATGTATCACTGCCTTAAATCAGGTAAAGGCACTTCCACCTTCACACAAGCCCCAAAATACAAAGCAGAATCCAGAAATAAAGGAAATTTGATTTTCTGAGATTAAGCACCCCATCTAAGCTGAGTCAGTTTTTATTGCAGGCTCCTCATAAGCGACACCTCTATCTTGTTTGAATTATATATAAGATTTAATTCATATTCTTTATGAATGACAACCCCCATTTAAAGTCAGATTCAACAGCTTGTCTCTAGCACTAGCTCACATGTTGCAGAGAGAAGTGAAGAATGGAAGTTAATTCTAGTTCTGGTCAATCTGGGATAGTAAAACAGTTGCCATCTATATTTAACTCATGATTTGTGAGGAACCACACAGCAGAATTACCGGTAGTATTTGTTACTTGGGCATTTGGCAGGAGCTGATGTTGGACAACAGCATGTAATAATTAGGCTAAAGGTTAAGTAACCTTAATATTTTACTCTGACAAAATCACTGCTTCTTCACAAAGAGCTATAACTTTAAACAGACATATGAGCTCCACTCTGTGGAGCAAGGACCAAAAATATCAGGCCACACTTCAATTAGTACACTTTGGAGGACTCCAGACAAGGGAAGGCATTTTTTTCCTCCATAAATGCAGTTTGTTATCTGTGGGTACCACTGCGTTTTGTGTTGCGTTATGCATCTCTAAGGAATATTTCACACATGCTCTAAGATAAATTGTCCTAAGACCCGGAATTTTTTAATCAAGAGTAAAATCTGATCCAAATCTTCCATCATAGCCCACTTAGAATGTCCTTTGGTCTTCAGGTAGCTAGGTTAGCAATGTTATAGTATGACGAGTTCAAATGGCAACCCAACAATTTACTATTTTTACACTATAATCAAAATATGTTTATGAATGAAGTCGAATATATGTGTCCCAGGATAATGTTGCAGAATCCAATCAGAGTCAGTCACCAGGACCAGAAGGTTTATCTTCCAAGCTTTCGGACTGGTGCTGTGGCCCATCCTCAGAGAACTTTTGTCTAGTAGTGTGTGTGTGCACTTTGGGCTATTTAGTATGTGCTATTTAAATGGTGCCAGGTTGTGTGCTTGTTAGTTGTCCAACACACCACCAGGCACCCTATGAATACCACAACACAAAATAGTCCGAAGCGCACACTTTGCTAGAGAGAAGTCCCAAAAGCAGGTAAGATTAGGACTATGACTGGTCCCGGTGACCGACCCCTATTGTGTCCTGCAAAATAAATTCAGCACTAAAATCTTTCGCCTTCTTATCGGCGACCTGGCAGCCCTTCGAATCCCTTCTATTCAGGAGCTCTGCCAGCGCGCGCGTCTCCGGGAGAAGGCAAGCAAGCAAGCGCCCGGCCCCGAGCTGTACCATCCCATCCCCTGCAGGGGGAAAGGTGTTGGGGGGGGGGGGTCACTAGCTGCTTCGCCTTGCCCACCACTCACCGTGTAGCCCCTTTCCAATTCGCTCTCCTCATAGCGGAACGAAGGAATAAAAATCTCCATGGTACAGTCGGTGCGCGAGCGCAGCCCCTGGACGGATTCGCCACGGTGGGTGAGGGGGAGGGGCATTCGTGGAAAGGATAGGCAACTGGAGGGCGGGGGGTGCTCTACGTCCCCCGGGCAGCGCAAAGCCTGGCGGAAGGAGCCGTGGGCCAGTGTAAATCACATGACTGGCAAAGGCAACCTTTTTTTTTTCCTATCTCTATGGGAACAGCAGTCTCCGCTCTTCTCCCACGTGATTCCTGGTGCAAGATGGACTGGGAAAGGGAAACGGAGGGAGGGAGGGGGTGGCTTCGCTACTCCCAGCTCTTCTGGTCTTGGGTGATAGGGAGGGCGTCCTTGTGCGCCAAGAGAAATGTTATCTTTGCTCCTGCTGGAGGCTGAGATAGATTCGGCAGCAGTTGCCACAGGCATTATTCATACTTTTCATTCAACCGGGTGCAGCGATGTGGGATAAGGACAGCCCTTAGGTGTCCCCGCCCCTGCTTAATTGTAAGTTGACGCATTAGGCAATACTGAGTAAGGGGAACGCCTTTTTTGGAATGCGCAATCTGAAGTGGCACCAGTAGTAATGTTAATAGATAGGCTAGCTGCTCGACGGTAAACAGAAGGAAGAAAGGGGGGGGGGGGTGGAATACAGTGGCTACAAGCTTGTAAAATAAAATGCAATTTTTTTTTTTATTTCGAGGACGGGTAGATTTCAAAAGATGCGCTCTTGACCTGCTTAAAAATTGCAGACTCCTCGGTTCTTTGGGCTCATATTCTGTGCTGTCTTCTGTTTACTTGAACTCGAATATTGCTCTTATTTAAGCAGATGCAAACCTTTTTCTCTCTCCTATATAAATTGTTCATTTATATAGGGTTGTGTATAATCTGAAATTCTGTTCTTGCTGCTACAGACAGCTGTGGGAGAAAAGGTAACTATCAAGATTTTAAAGTTCACGGCATTATAGTAGGTCTTTACAGATTAATATCCATAGACAAACCTAACTTTTTAAGCCAATTCAAAAATGTATTTAGAAGCTGAATTTATAACATGTTACATTTCAAGGAAATTGAGACAGCATTTGAGTACCTTAACTGCACTCAGCCTTAGTGCTGATCATACCCTAAGCAGAGACACCTGAACAAAATGACTTTCAGGCGATCTGCTCCTCAGGCTGATGGATTGAAACCCCTTCACTCAAGATTCAGAACTGGATATTAAATGGAAATGGCATTGTTTGCACTTTTGAATGATCTATAGTGGGAGCAGAATGCAGGTTATGTATCCATTGCTCTGCTTGATCTCTTAATGCCCTTCAGTACATTGACCATGGTTTGAACAGTTCCACGTTTGAATCACTGGTCTACATCATGTTCCTACAGAAGTCATCCAAGTGGTTTTGGCAAATTTGAGAGAAGCATCAATTATCCTAGGCCCCCACAAGATTCATCTTGTACTTTTTCACAAGTCTCATATTAGCAGTGCTTTTCTGAACTCTTTTGTGTAGGTCAATAGGCCTAGATTCCAAAATGTTATCCTGGAGTTATTACTTCCTGGATTATTTTGTGCTGTATTCTTGAAGTGATTTTTGACAGAATGTGATTTTTCAGAAAATGTAGTTTTTACCTCAAATCTATTCCAAACTATATCTGGGACCCTAGTAGAGTCCTAATGTTTTCACTTAGGGTAGTTCCAGTTTTAAAGGAGATCTTCACAAATTTATTTTGGGTGAGAAATAATATGTATTGAGAACTTCATTGTGATGAGAGCAGCCAGTTTGTTAAGAGTTATATAAGATCAATCCAATCAGCCCATTTATTTAATTAAATTCTCACAAAATTGGGGTGGGTTCCAGCCAGTTCGGTCCGGTTCGCTAGAACCGCTTGTTAAAAATCAGCTGTTTCGGGGAACCGGCAAATGCAGGAACCGGCTGGCCCCGCCCACCCCAGGGCATGCACAGAGGCTCTGGGAGGGCAAA
>JANHFR010004288.1:404425-414830 GCA_032468015.1 Mimophis mahfalensis
CACATGACTACTTAGCCATGCCCATTAAGCCACGCCCACAGAACCGGCTGTTTAAAAATTTGAAACCCACCCCTGGCGCTAGTTTTTCTTTTGAATTGATTGAAAGCAGGGTAGGATGGAGATTACTTTGTCACACTAACATACTATATATTGGATGGCTTTGTTTATGAATAAGCACCAAATTTTATTTGTTTACTTAGATTCCCTTTGTACAGTATATTAATATGACTTACATGAAACTCTGGTAAATGAGTAACGGAGATATTCCAAAGTCCCCTGCTGCATTGGATTCACTGAGTTCAGAGTCTATTCTCGCAGTGGCCAATCATCTGGCCAAGGAAGCATACAAGTCTCCCAGCAATAAGCCTTCAGAGACAGTCTCACTGACATCAAGGCTAATAGCCACTCATTCCCATGTCTTGCATGAATTGTTCTAACCATTTTTGAAACAAGCTAAACTGCTACCCAGCACCGTATTTCCACTTTAGTACCAATTCATAAAACATTCAAGCAATTGTTACATGCATGTGTAAATTTACTTCATGATAAGGAGTTAAAACACAAGCCCTGGAAATAACTAAAGTTGCCAAAATACCTCTCAGCTATACAGAGCTAGAACCAACACCATATTTTTTTTCAGAGGAAGTGGAGATGGCAAAATTCATGTTTCCACTGAGACCAATATTCCAACCATAGAATTTAAACATCTTTCAGAAACATTAAAAAAAAAAAATCAATATTTTTTTTAAAAAATGATATGCCATTTTCAAAATTGTATAGTGACTTTCTGGACTGGGATGCCCTGCGTAGAGTCACGCCCCCGTCACCTCCTGGTTGGACTACTGCAATGCTCTCTACATGGGGTTCCCCTTGAAGAGCACCCGGAGGCTCCAACTGGTACAGAATGCACTGCGCGGGTCATTAATGGGATGCCTTGGCATGCCCATGTGACACCTCTCCTGCGCGGCTTGCACTGGTTGCTGGTGGCCCTCCGGGTGTGATTCAAGGTCATGGTTATGATCTTTAAAGCACTCCATGGCTTAGGCCCAGGATACTTGCGAGAACTGCTGCCGGGAACAGCCTCCCACCGACTAGTGCAGTCCCACAGTTGGCTTCCTCAGGGTGCTGTCAGCCAAACAATGTGGGCTGGCGACCCCCAGGGGGACAGCTTTCTCTGTGGCGGCCCCTGCCCTCTGGAATGAGCTTCTGCTGGAGATCCAGATTGCCCCCGACTTGAGAGCCTTTCAGCGCACCCTTAAAACTCACTTATTCCAACTGGCTGGTCTGTCCCCATAAGGTATTTTAATTGGTTTTTAATTGGGACTGAAGGTTTTAAATTTTTAAATTGGTTCCTTGGGCTTAATACTGATTTAATTTTGTTTTAACTTTTACATTGTATTTCTTTTAAATGGCCCTGTAAACCGCCCTGAGTCCTTCGGGAGAAGGGCGGTATAGAAATTTAATAAAATAAATAAATAAAAACCCTAAAATAGATACCTTGATGTTATCTGATTGAACAACTGGATCTACAGAATTTCAGCACTGCCTTCTTTTTTCACTGTGCAAATGTGCTTTTAAAACAGGAAAGTCCTTAGAATATCATAACAATTTAAGTAGAAGAATGTTGAGTCTTCAGTTTTATTCAGACAGAAGTCCTCATTGGATCAAGGAGCCTTGTTACTAGAATGATATTAATTTGAAACAGCCCAAACAAAGTGGTTTATAAATTGTAACAGTTTCATGGTTCAGTATCGGAGATTTTTGTTAAGGCCAAATGAAGGACATTTAAGTGCAGTGGTTTAATTTTTAAAATATTTTTTATATGCATAAAACTGATAGAACTACTAAATACCAATTATTTCATCAGAGATTATAGTTTTTAATCAATTAATGAAGAACAAAATTAACACAGGTGATGATTAATGTTGCACAAGATACATCCCTTTATTACTGTAATCACAAAATCTTGATTATTTACAGGAATGTGTATGTGAACATTAATAAATGCATTTTGTTTCATAAAGATCAAGTAGACAGAACTTATAGTAAAGAACAAAAATAACGTTCTGGCCTTGCATTGCACATCTTGGTGCAAATATTAAGACACAATAGTGTTCAATTCGCAAGTATTGCAGAATGTCATGCCACAGTCCAAAGAGGGTCAGGACATGCAGCTGTTAATAAGATGCTATAGTATATAAAAAGCCACATGTTAAATTCATAAAATATATAGTGGTTTATTTGGATGATTTTAAAGTGATTTCATTGTGGAATTTAATTCAACTGGGACAACATCCAAAGAATCTTCAAATTGGAAAGTCATCTTTTCTAGGCAATGGCTTTGGCTTCAGGTAGGAATGCTTCCCAGTATTTTATCAGCTGGGGAGGGAAAAAAAAGGTATTAAACAGCATTTCATGTATACAAATGCATATACACACATGCACGACTATTCAAAATTCTTTTAATGTAAACATCTAATGCATTTCATTGAGTAAAACTCTATAATGTGTTACGATTATTTGAAAATATTACCTGCTGTTGTGTTTGCACTAATGATTCCAAGTACTTGACTATAACGGTTTTGAAGTCTCTCACACGTTCTTTCTGAGAGTAAAAGAGCATTAAGGTATTTACTCACTGGACAACCTTACCAAAGTTTATTTCGTTAACATCCATTCAATAAATATTTCTTTCATAATAGTCTGTATACATGCCTCAAATCTTCCTACTTCTTTGCGTATTGTTTTGGAGATTTGTTCAAAATCCCTCTCTCCTTGTTGAACTTTTGTTTCCCACTAAAAGTTAAAAAATGCATATAATGTAAACACATATAATTAAGCATATAACTATTTTTTAAAAGAGTGAATATAACATAATGAATAACAATGTAATCTAAACTAAAAGTTTTCTTATTCAAAGTATACCTTCTATTACACCTATCATTTTAGGGATAATAATGATTGCAATTATTCTTTATTTTTCAACAGAAAAAGATAGTGTATATATCTTCCAACTATATACCAGGCAGTACTATTCAAAACACATTTTTCCTTTCAAAATTAACAGTATTTTTGGTTTTAATTTTTAAGTTCTAATTATATTTCCAGAATACATTGTTATAAAGTAACAACTAATCCTGTAAAGTAACAACTAATAATAATAGACCTATAACATGGATGTCTAACTCCCACTCTGTGGCCCAGTGCCATCCTGCTGGGAACCAGGCTATACAAGTGGCAGGTGAGTGTGCAAAAGTGCATTTCTGCAAGTGGCGCGCAAGTGCAACCATGCCCTCTTCCACCACAATGCTGGTCCTCAGAGTCAGAAAGGTTGGGGACCACTGACCTATAGCATAAATTCTATATCCAGATATGCTTAAAAGGATTAATTATTCTTAGATTTAGGAACACTTAATATTTATGTCAGCCATTCATGTATCTGTTATACTCGGAAATACTCTACAGAAACTACAGTAGACTTGGCAGTTAGACTCATGTCATTGCAGCATCACATGACGTATCGGGACTTTCCCCCCCTTTGCTAAGCATCTGTGGGCCCTGCCCTAGACCTATATCTTACATTCTATTTGAATAACTTGGATATGAATCAACAGACAGTCATGTATTTGGAACTATCATTCTTAAAAAGTCTCCTTCCACTAAACAGAATTTCTACATAAAATTAAAGATCAATTAAAGAATAATAGTGATTGCAATGAATATGTCAAATTAGCTATTAAAATTTTCCAACTCAAATGTCATTATGGAATAGTATTCAAGAAAACTGACAATGTATAGAAAAAATTTGATACGTGGATAACCTGACAAAGCAGCTGTAAATCCAAATTCATTTTAAAAAAGAAGATACTCTGTTAAGTTTCAATATCAGACTTCTAAAAATAGCCTGAAGTTACTTATTTATTAAATTTATGGATTGTATTAATAAAGAACTGACTCTAAATTAAAATTTTAGGCACCAGAGGTACTTAATTCTACAGTAGCTGAGTCATTTAAGAAAAGCAACAAACATTTTTACAGACATACGTTAGTTTTCTGTGCCATGCAATAATCCGATAATACAAACAGCAGCCAATTATATGAAATTACTTGTAAAATGTTTTCAGTAAACTGTTCCCTCCTTATGCACATTTTAACTACAAGTCCATGCTACTCTAAAAAATTGTTAATAGGCAAAACCCACAATCCACTCTCAGTGATTTAATCCTTATCATACCACTGGAATACTGCATATGTTCTTCTGATCATTGAGCACTTTCATAAAAATCTTCACTGAAGACAATATGATACTTTGTTTAAAAAAAAGTATGACAAGTATTTAAGAAAAATGTATAGGTGGATTTGCTTGTTAATGAATATTAACAATTCTTATTCAATGTAAGAAATAAGAACAGGAAGCATATGTTCTCCTACCTCTTCGATTTCCTTGATGAAGCATGACAGAAAAAAGGTGCAGAGATTATGATTATGATACTCTCTAGCTCTTTTAACATTCTATTGATGGTAGATTATGCTATACAAGTGAAAAATATGTATGTAAAATTGTAAATCTGAAAGTCAGAAATTTATATTTTGGAAATGAGTGTTTCATATAGCAGAATATAAATTGCCTCAGTCTGAATGCCTTAACTTTTTATTTTAAAAAGTGGCATTCAGTTTGTAAAACATAAATATGATTGTACATTTAAGAAAATTTATGAGATTACTGTTATTCTAATAATTGAACTAATGATTAAAACCATATTTGAAATGCACTAAAGCCAAAGAATACGAAGAACAAAGGGTTGGTTTTTTTTGTTGAAAAGGCACTGCATTATAAAATTTACCTCTCTGATTTCATCTTTAGCTTGCTGTAATTTGTCAGGTTTGTTGGCAAGCTGAAGTTTAGCTTCAGCCTCTCGTTTTTTCTGTAACATGACTTGAGCATCTTGCCATTTCTGCCAACATTTCATTCGGTGATCAAATACACCCTGTAAACAATGTGGTAAAAAAAAAAAAGATGAGAGTAAGCTTATTCAAAATCTGACATTTCAAGAAAAAAGTTTTGCATCTTAATTAAAAAGAGTTCTGACTACCATTTAAATGCTTAGCTTAAATGCCTATAGTTAATCATTTACAAAATAACTTGAATCTAAAGAAGTATTTAACCTGGCCAGCTGCTGCCTGTAATGTGCAAAACTTGTGACTGGGAGCCCAGGATGACCCACATATGTCTCCTTACTCTCTTGTAACCCTTTCCTGTCCAATCTATGAGTGGAAGGGGGGGGAAAGAAGTAAATTGGGATAAAAGAAAAACACTAAATAATTTCTGGGGTCAATGTCTCTGGTGACTTTTTTTTTAATGCTTACTCTCCTGCAATTACTTCTTCATTGATCTGTTTTACTGGGGTTAGGGTTAGGGTTAGGTAGGAAGGAAGGACAGATAACATGACAAGCCCAGGACAGCATGTACTGACTATAACGGCCATTGTGTGACTGAAAGATGCTGTGAAAGCCTGAACATTGCTCATATTTTTCTTCAGCATCGTTGTAATTTGAATGGTCACTAAATGAGGCAGTTGGCAAGAAAGGTTTGCCTGTAACCTTGACTTCATTAGAACTTCCATTTATGCAATTTTCATGGCAACAACATATTCTGTTTGATATTATTTTTCCAGGATATTTTTTACAGCTCAGTTTAGTCTGCAATAAAATTGTCTAATGTTGCCCCATCAAAATACTACCCAGACCTCATCCTGATTAGTTTTTAAAGCCCATATTCAATGAGAGCCCCCTTGGTACAATGATTAAGAAACCAGGACAATTTGAGTTCTAGTCCTCCCTTTCGCATGAGATCTACCTTAGGTTCACGAAATACGTGGGATATGAATCAAATATAATGGCAAATGTCATGGTATTGGATATAAATTCTGAATCACTGGTAGTCAATTTATGAGTTTGTGACTGCCTGCTAGATTCCTCATCAATCTTGCTGCTTGTTGGAAGCTGGCTTCCAAGTTTGCAAATGTGATCATATGATTATGGGGATACTGCAATAGTCATACAAGGACCAATCTGAAGTCACTTTTTTCAGCAACATAATACTTTCAAACAATCACTGGAGAAAGGTCATTAAGTAGGAGTACCTATAGATGAACATTTGTATAGATTTAAATGTAGGCTTACTTTTACAGCACCAATAAGACGAATATAATCACTGAGTAGCTCAGAGAATACATAGAAATCAGCAAAAGCTTGTTCTTGATGCAACTGGTCTATTTTTTCTTCAACTTCAGCAAGCTGAGACAAAGCTCTTGATAAAGCAGTATGGTCTTCTGAGTTCCCTAACATGGCGGCACTTTTAGCAAAGGCAGCTGTATTGACGGACAGTTCTGAAACAAACAAACAAATGAACTCATATGAATCTTCTACACCAGGGGTGTTAAATTTGCAGCTCATGAGCCCAATGCTCCACGTGCTGGCTATGCCCACACCCAGCTTAGCGAAGGAGAAAGAAGATGTGATATATCACATAACATGCCATGACAATGCAAGTTTGACACCCCTGTACTGCATCAATATACAATTCTATTTTATCTATTATTTCAACCATTTTTAAGAGATTACAAATTCTGCCACTAAGGACATGCTAAAATCACAAGAACTTTTAATGTTACTCCTGAAACGATAGTGTGCATGATATAAAATAATATTATGTATCAATAGAACCATTTCAAGTAAAAACCTGTGATATTACCACAAACTCTGCTAAAGCCAGTCTGCTAAAGTTTATATAGCAAAGTGTTGGGAAATTGCTGCCAATGAAGCAAATGTCAGTAAAATAAGTTTAGTCATGTGTATTGTAATGCAAAACATGTAAGGATTTGTATGCTTGTGTAATTTACTATCTCCTCGTAAAAAGATTGAATCCTACACTATAGATTTAGATGAGGATCTTCAGTATCCAGTTTAGGGTGAAAAAAACAACAACACCTGAACATTGTATTGATCTAATACAAAAAGAGGACAAATGTCAAGAAGAATTCCATTCTCTATCTTGCACATATCCCATTGATTGTGCTGGAAGATTTATGTACCTGATTTAGGCACCTGATTAGCTCCAACTTTGATTCACCCCTTTCTATCCATTTCTATGAAATTAGGAAAGACTCCCGCAGCTGACAAATTTCCAATTAACTATGTTAGTTTTCTTTCTTAAATCTCCCATTTTAATGGTGCTGTACATTGGGATTTATATTATAGGTCTTGGGAAAGGATACTGTATCATACTTCAATCACAGATATTAAGATTTTGATATTTGATACACAGATATCATCTTTTACTCTCTCTAGCATTATTCATTCAGCTCCTGTTATTTTTTAAAGATTACTTTCCTTATAAGTAGGTTGCAAAAGAAGATATTCAACTAATCCACTTAATGCAAGATTAATGTATTTATAAGCAGAACACTAAGAATCCCAAGTGTTCAGTTACTTTACAAAGTGAAATTATTTGGTAAGAAATATCCATTGAAAAAATGGTCTTCCAGTTTCTAAAAATCATCAACATTTTTGCATGAGATGCATTGTACACTGCATAGTTCAGTGTTTAACTAGTTTCTTGAGCTGAAATTATTTCAGATTTCTGATCAGAAGAGATTTTAGAAACATTAATTCATGTTTAAATTTTTATAAAGTAAAAATCTAATTAACATATCTACCTTTTCTGTGACAGACCAAGGCTTCTACACTACTATGAAGTTTCCGAAGTTGCTGATCGAGATTCTCAAATTGTTGTTGCTTTTCCTCAAACCACTGGAATGAAAAACAAAGAAACAAACCTTTAAAATTTATCCTGTACTAGCCGATAACCCGGCATTGCCCGGGTATTTATTTATCCCAATTCTGTATTAGAAAGGAATGGTGGTGAGGGGGCAATGTAAGTGAGGAATGGGCTGTCCTCCATCTTTCCATTAATGCCTCTACAATTCCTGAAGAGGCAATGGCAAAAGCAATGTCTCCCTGAGCCCTGATTTCAGTGACAATTAAATTAGTTAAAAATATTTTCCCTGTGTCCCCAGAAGTATCAAGAAATGTTGCCTCTGAGTGACGCATTGTTTGTCGGTCTTATAGTGATGCAGGCAGGCCCCATTATAAATGCCCCCCTTGTGGAGTACTGTGAAGCAGTTACGATGGCAACTCTACTGTGCTGTAGGCTGTATCTTCACAGAACACACACCGAGGGGTCAGAAACTCCCCCCCAAAGGGTGTTAGGAATGTCTTACCCCCAACAGTATTTGTTTCCAGAAAGTAAGTCATCTGTGTACCACATTTGATTGAAATTGCTTGAGGTGTTCCAGAGTTATGCTGGAACATGCACACACATATCCATTTTTATATATATATATGGAAGACTGCAAACTACAATTCCCTTCCTAAGGCAAGAAATTAACTCAGTATAAACAGGTGGTCAACTGAGGCAATTGAGAATCCAAGCCAATAAGTAAATTAATATCCCATTTTCTACTCCTATGGTTTTAAAATGCAACTGTTGAACCTCATTAATTCAACTCATTATTCAAGTCGAAAAATCAGCTCTTACTGCATCCGATTCATTCATCTTGATCGTCATTTTGTTGACAGCGTCGGCAGCCTTGTTTACCATCCTCAATATTCCTGCTCCACTCAGAGCCTGGGTGTTAACTGCTCTCGGCAGCTGGAATTGAATGACAAATAAGGGCAAACAAACTGGTTAAAAGGCTGGAGGTTTAACTGGGCACCAAAGGGACTGAAAAGGATGTAGTGTTTTCTTCCCCCTCATACATTTCAATATACTGGAACCTAATTTCTTAAATTTACTACTTTTACATCCTCAGAGGAAAACTTAAAAAAATAGACTTTCAATTTGCTTTTCTTCTGCACCTTTACATTTAGATGGAACACAGAGACCATTTGTCAAAAGGTGTTACATTGCCGCCAAATGCTTTAACTGGCTACTCGTATACCAACAGCAGTGGAGCTTTTAAGGGCAATGCTATGCTACTGCTTCCACATAACAAATGCACTGGCAACCTTTTTTGTTGTTCAAAATATTTCAATCACTAACACATAACTAAGATATATTGTATCTTATTTTGAGAGAGAGAGAGAGAGAGAGAGAGAGAGAGAGAGAGATAGAGATAGAGATATTTTATTAGCTAGGGTGTTTATGTATGAGGACATTAACTTTAAAGCCCTGATTTTGCACATGCACCTTTCCACAGAAGATCTGTTTTTCCCTGCACCTACATAGACACAGAAAGAGAGAGAGGAGAGACAGATGGCTGCAGAACTATTAAAACCTCTATAGGTGTATTATTAAAAGCGTTTAGTTATACATTTATACACAAAAGTCACAACAGATGATTTCTTTGAATGGCAAGAAAAAGGGTTTGGGAACTTGAATCAAGTTTCTACAGTTAACATACGTTAAAAACCAGCTAACGTTCTAGCATATTTTTTTCATCAAATAGCAGCTTGATAACCAAACTAGGACACACTGAATTATTTGGAAATCTGTAACATTTATCAGCAGGAAAGTTACATCAGCTGTATATTAATCCACAAGAAATTTTTCTGAAGATCATTTTCTACTTTTAAATGAAAAGTGTCAAATGGATAGCACTGGTGACTGAAAGTCCTCTACCAGGAATTAAATGATTACAAGCTTTTTTGTTCTTGTAATACAAAGATGTAATCCGGTATCAACTATCACATTTTGAAACAGAGACACAATAGCGTTTGCAGAGTTAATCAGATTACTTATCAAGTGCCAGCAAGAAAAGAGGATTTCACTTGTCCTAGCTTTAAATGATGAAAGTTTGTTAACAGCACTGTATTTGTGCACAAAATGTCCACATATAATTGGTTGGTATATAATATGTAAAACTAAAGAAATAGGAAAATAAAATTAAATACCTCAGAACATTCCAAGAACTGTCTTAAATCAGGATCTTGTAATAAGGTTGGATGTTTTACTGTTCGCTGTAGGTACCTACAATTTTTACAGTTAGAGAACATTTAGAGTTCTTGATAGTATTAAAAAAATTGCAATACATAGAATGAATATATGCCAAAACAGTCAGGGGAAGACAGTATATCTTAAAATTTGCATTAAAATAGGTAATTCCAAGATATATAGGACAGTTCAGTCTCAATAAAAGCTTTCAATGTTTTTTCTTTTTACTAAAACAACTAATTAACTAATTAACAACTAATTAACTATCAAACAACTAATTAAATATCAATGTCATCAATTAAATATCCTGGTTATCATCTACAAAGCCCTATACGGCAATGGCCCAGGGTACTTGCGGGAGCACCTCCTGCCGGCTTCAGCTCCCCACCGCCCAGTTCGCGCTCACAGAGT
>JANHFR010004288.1:616889-627321 GCA_032468015.1 Mimophis mahfalensis
CTGGCCCCATCCCCACCCTTCCCCACCCTTTTTTAGCTCAGCTGATTTGCGCGGCAGAACTAGTAGCCATGTGAATCAGCTGAGCTCTGGCTTTTGAAGCCCAGGGGACATGCTGTTCCCATCTATTTCTGCTCTCCAAAGCAGCAGAGGCTCTTTCTGTGGGCTCCACAGAGGCTGTGGAGCCCAGAGAAACAGCTTCCACACTGCTCCAAAGAGCAGAAATAGATGGGAACAGTGTGTTCCCTGGCCTTAAAAAGCATGCACAGAAGCTGGGCGTGTGCCCCCCCCCGTGCTTATATTTAGTGAACCAGTGGTGGGATTTTTTGAATCCCATCACTGCCTAGCAATCATTGGCAGCTTCAGTCATTTGAATAATTCAACTGTGAGCCATCCAGAATTTTGTATATGATGGGTGGCTATATAAATACTGTATTTTATATACATAAATTCAGACTAGAATTGAAAGACATAATTGGATATCATTGGCGTATCAATACCAAATCTTAAACCCGTAGATGATTTCACCAAGTAGTTGAATAGGAGGGGAGAAACTCCTAAATGCAAGGAGAGGCCTAGGGAGTGACTTCTCATCCTGCTACCAACACTGATTGAAACTGATCCCAAAGGAAGGAAGGAAGGAAGGAAGAATGGCTGCAGAATGGCAACCTGAAATTCCAATCCTTAGAGCCTATCTAGAAGGATATCATAGTCAACAATACCGAAACAATTAAGAAATGAAGGATGACACACCTCCACCCCAGATTTTCTAGAAGTCATCAAGAAGCAAATTAGAGATTAGGTTACCTGAAACAAGACCAATGGATGGCTATGTGTGATGCAATAAGGGTGAAATATTGATGTTTTGCTGTCCTTGTTTCAATGAAGTAATTCCTAATATGGGCCTTTACTTGTGTTCAGTCAGACTCCCTTCAAGTCTTTCTTTAACATCACTCTAGACATCTCTTATCATACCTCATCTCTCAGAACTCCTCAGTAAACCATGGTATGCTCCATGACAGAGAGAGGCCACATGGGGGTAATGTGGCTCAGCCATCAGTCCATATATAGGCAGATGCTAGGGCCTTAGCCAAGACCCACCAGATTCTGGGGAGAAACTCCAGGCTGCCTCTGAAATTCTGCTGAGTCCATCAGTCATTTAGGATGGCCTGATTGAAAGGGTTCTATCTCTGCATGGAGAAGAGTGACACTACTGAGCCAGAGGCAATCAGAGAGTAGTCTGACCATGACAACAGACTGATATTAACGTCCTCCACTATTAGATCACATTGCACTGATCAAGAGTGACTTTGATTTAAAAAAAACCCTGCCACACCATTCAAATCCCATGAGATATTCAGAAACTGAAAAGGAAAAAAAAATGCTTTAAAATCAAGTTAAATGGAACCAACAATCTTTTTAAATGAGATTACTTAGCTCAGGAAAAACAATAACAAATTTTGATCAAGGTGTAGGACAAGAATGGGCAATGAGGCTTGAAGGCTTCATTTGGCCAATGAATCTCTCTCTCTCTCTTCCTCTCCCTCTTCCTCTCCCTCCCACCCCCTCTCTCTTTTTTTTCCCCCCAACCTTTGAAATGGCTTCTGACCATAGTGAAAACGAGTGATTCTTTCCTGCTACTTCTGGGATGGGAAGTACTCATTTTTGTCAGTGGTAAAATAGCTGCTACAATTAAAAATAGAAAGAAACCCCAGCTTTCCTCTGATCCAAGAACTCCCTTCCAAAATATCCTGGTCTCAGTTTCTTTATATAACTACCACGCCCCGTACAGCCTCCATACCCAAAAATGTTAGCTGTGGCTCTCAGCAATTAAAAGATCACCATTACTGCTATAGGAGGTTTGAAACAAAATTCAGTATTTTACAGCATGAAAGTCTATGGAAAATTATAATCTCCAATAATTGGTAGGGGAACAGGTAACATGCAAGTGCAATAGAAGCTATTAAGCATGACTGATTTTTATAAAAAAAAATTGGGAACCAACAATGAAGATTTGTTATGCCTCAAAAGGACTTTCCCCACAGGCATCAGCCTGGCAGTCATAGAAACAAATGTTCAAAAGAAGTTATGTGGTCTAATTCAGCAAGGCAAATTTTATATTATAAGAATATTCTTGTATTATAATGAATATTACAAAACATGAATTACTCTGCTATAAGCATTAGACTAAAAATACCTAAAAATGCCCAACAGAATTCATGCACATCTGTTTAAAATAAAACCATGTTTCTTGGCTTTGTTAAAACCTTGGAAAGTGTGCATCTTGCTTTCTTCCAGAAGATACAGATGGAATTGGGGGCACCATTCAAATAGAGAAAGCGCACTTCTATTAACTTAACTGTAATTCTCTTTCGTTAGAGAACAATATTTGTAGAGCACTGAGAATTACTAAAAATTAGAAACCATTACTTTATGTCCCATTTTTTCCATATATATATATATTGTGTGTGCTGTCAAATGTAAGCCAAGTAGTTTTTATGCTTACATCTTGCACTTTTTGGGTTGTAGTAACAAAAAAAAATTCATAGTGGAGTTAACTTAGTAACTGATATCATTTCAAACTAAAATCATATGGAAATGGGAAAATACTGTGTTAATAAGTGTTTTGGCTGGCTTGAATGGATTTTTAAAATGTATTAAACTATGTTCTCATGATTTATACTTTAATTACGCTCTCTGATTTAACATGTTTTCCTATCTAGAGGCCAGATATTTTTTTCTGTAAATCTCGTGCTTTTTTTTTAATCAATTATTTCTTAAATTTTCTTGTTCTTTGTTATTGTTTGTTTTAATTTTAAAACAAAAATCAGCTATTCTGACCAGCAAATGCCACTGAAATTCTATACAAAGAGAGATGAGCTAAACTTAACGTTATGCTTAATTTTGATCTGGCAATACAAATAGATGAAATGACTACCTTACATAGATTGCATATAGCATATAACTAAGAACAATCTTTTTGCTTCATCTGTTCTTTGTTCCATATTTAATGCCTTAGCAATTCATTTCTTGGCTCTTCCTATTGAAGAGTACAATTAAGACCATAAAGGCAATGGTAAATCATGCTGCATAAGTGAGCCTGGCAGCTAATTCATTTCACACTGTTTTTTGAACATCATTAAATTGAACCTTCAACCATGTTTGATCATGGAAGTATGTTCTGTATTAGTAACATGAGAAGTAAAAGCAACTGTCTTTTAACTACCCATTGCATTTAATGTACAATCATACTATTATGGGAAGCTGCCTACATTTTCAAAACCAAGTGCTGGGAATTAGCTAAGGCTGCATTTTGAAGCACAATGAAAAAAAAAACCGCTTGGCTAAAATTCATCCTGAAAATGTTACACATGGAGAGTACAGAAATATTCTGCAAGGTTTATTTTGGAAATTAACGCTACACTCCTTGACAGGAATATTTGGACAACACACTTCTAAACTTGTACATATATGACATCTAAATAACTATTTGGGGTATTTGAAATGCATTTGATTAGATGGGTTGGAAAGGGATGGGGGTGGGGAGGGAAGAGAAGGAATGCTGGTCAGCTGTATGTGATTAACTAGTTTTGAAAGGAATGCAGGTCAACTACAAAACACCATGTCACAAATAGGGAGGCCTGCTCTAATAACTCAGGAGGGCTTGAAAAGAAAATAATGGTAGAACTATAAATGCAATTACAGCTTAAATGATGCCATTTATGCAAATTTGTGCTGAGGTTTTTTTTTTTTTAAATTAAAACAATAAAGCTGTGTTTTTCAAACTTGGCAACTTTAAAGTGTGTAGACTTCAAGTCCCAGAACACATGCCAACTGTTTTAAAGTATACACTACCTTGATAAATTTCAGTAGGAACTAGTAGCCATGGTTTCAACTTTCAGTGACGGTTGCAGAGCTACTACTCATATGGTTAAGTAACAATTTACTGCAGTCGAATTTTCTTCTGAATGATAGAAGCAACTGTGTTCTGCAAGATGTTGTACACATCTCTGACCTGTCTAAACATGCTTATTGAAACCCCAAGGAGTATCAGCTCATATATATGTCTTTCTTTCTGACATGCTCGATTTAAGACAAAATTTCTTTCCCCCTAATTTACTGAACTTTGCCATCCATTACATAGTTATTCAGATTGTTTTTATCTACTTGAATATATTATCTGCTTTCCAGGTTATACTAACCTCATTAAATACAATTCTTCCTTATCCAATCATCTGATTACTCAAATATTTTGGATACCACTCAAGTCATTTGGTTACAAGAGCTAATTGGCAAGATTGGTTTTGAAACACATAGGAATGGTATTTCAGTTTCAATGGTGATGTTAATAGTGATGTTGCGAATTCAGTGAAGAGAATTACAAGGTTGGCTGATGTTGAGAGTAACAGATTATATCTGCACATCCTGTCTTTGTTATATTAGCATGAAAAGAGAATCCTTGTAAGATTGTGTATTACAGAAATTTTGAGGACAGTGTAACTTTATTTTACTGATCCAACACTAAAGTCAAAATGAACCATTACTCTGAGAAAGCAAATATAGATCAGCCCTAGAAATTAATCTATCAGTGTGCACACTTTATAAATTGTTAAATCAACAGTTTAGTTAATAACAGAAACAAAGAACAATAAATGATACTAAGCATATGCGTTACATGTTTAATCTATAAAATTAGTATAAGATGTAATCTGAGAAATGTTGGATACAATCATATATAGATTTGGCACTTAAAAGTGATTTCTATGAGACAAGACAAATCAATTAATATTGCATCTCACTGCAATAGTCTATAAAAAGTTATGCTATAATAAATCTTATAAATCTTTACAATTTCAGGATTCTTCATTGTTTTATTTTTCCTTAATGTTTATATTGCAGATTATTTTTGGCTCCAATAAAATTTATATGCAATGAATCTAAAGCTTCATGTTTAATTTCTGTAGTGTTATTTATTGTTTTACAGTGGCACTTTTGAGGATGCCACAATATATTTTTTTCTTTTCTTTCTAACTTGAAACAGATTTGACATACTGAATTGTGGAAAAAAGAGCATTCTGATTTTTTTTTTCTTTTAAGGAAGAATGTCCTTGAAGAGATGAATATACATTATTAACGCCCTAGGCATCTTCTTTTCAACTTGTGGCATGTCACACAATATTCAAAGGAAGGAATGTTCAATTGTGTTATAGTTCAGGACCATACTTCATCATTTATTTTTATTTATATCCTGCCTTTAGGATTTTTATAAATAACTCATGGTAGTGAATATACCTATTACTCCTTCTTCCTCCTATTTTCCCCACAACAATCCTGTGTTGCAGGTTGAGGTGGGAGAGAGTGACTGACCCAAAGTCACAACATACTGAATATAAATGAGGATATGGGTCCAAGACAAAAGAATGGACAGCACCAAGGCCAAATTCCATTTGACTTAAATTGGATTAAAGGCAATTTTATATAATAGCTGCTCGCATTTTTAATCATTTTCCCCATATTGTTTTACACATTATAATTTAACAATGAGTTTTGCAATTCAGTAACAGCTATGAAGTTGGGAGGTGGGATCTACACTGAATTCTGGAGTTTCAGATTCTGCATCTCTATCTTGGGAAGGAAAAGGGCAAGACTTGGAAAGCAGGATTGATTTTACTGATTTTACATTGCTCATTCCTATCTGCCAGAGAAAAACTGGTAATTGCCTGGATGTCAATATCACCCTGACATTTGCATGAGTGGTCAATGAACTTAAGTGGCAGCCGAGGTGGGCATCTATATTCTTATAAATTCTATGCAGGTTTTTTATTCTGATGTTAAAAATTCACACCTTGGTGCACTCGTGCATTGTTTTGTACATTAAAATATTGTACTTCAGGTTAATCAAGATTTTCCACAGTCTTGTCTGTGTTCTTTCTTTGCTCAGCAGTTTTTTGCCCTGCAAGTGAAATATGTTGCCTGGTTTAGAGAAGAGCATCAGAGCTTATTGGGACAAATGCAGGTTTTGCCGGTTTCAAAATTGTAACATTATATTGAAAATTGCATGCAGATCTAGGGGGAGAGTATATTTGGAGGCTCCCTGTTGTCTTTGCCATTAGATTAAGAGAACAAAGATGACACTTTCGTTTGAAAAAGGCTGTTACTGTATAAAACCACTGGATGTTTCAGCATGGAGTCATTCTTTTTCTTTTACATTACAGCAAGCAGTACCACGAAAGCGCTGAAAAATAAATCTACCATTCTAGAGTAATGAAACTGCTGCATCTGAAGAGAGCTAGGAGATTAAACTCCTGGGACTGCAATAAAAATGAATTATATGCCATTCCATGGTTTGCCTTGGCCACACAGATTTCAGTGTTGCAGAATTTTCAATTGGTATTATAAACAAGGAATCTGAATGCATTCATCATTTAAGCAATCACTAATCATTGACAACTCAGGGGGTGTTATCTAAGTCAAACTGGCAAGGTGAGGCTCAGGAGTATGGAAGATGAGATTGGTAACACAAGGATAATTAATGTGAGTTCTGTTATTACCCACATGATCAAAAGATGGTATCTAATGTCTGGAGCAAAAGAAAAGTGTTTATTGACACAAGCTTGTGGGCAGGATAAAACCACTGACTGTTTTCATGTATGCTTGTATGCCATGAAGTCAGAATAGCTTAGTAGTCTTTAAACGGATCTTCAAATGCTTGCTTTTCACTAAGAACGTCTTCAGACATGTTCACTAAAAGCTTAAGTAGTTTTAACATAGCTTAGACCAATATTAATCCATTGGTATTAGACTTCAGCTTGCATAATTCCCTGTCATAAATATAGGTATTAAGAGATTTAATTGGTATGCTTTTCATCGTTCCACCTTTCCAAGGCCAGTAAAATGAGGACCCAGGTTGTTGGGGGCAATATGTTGACTTAGAGCTGTAAACCACTGTGCTATTGCTTAGATGCCATAAATAAACATATTAAGAAATCTAATCAATATAAATGTTAAATGAAACTTGTTTGTTTAAAGGTGGCATAACTGTGTAAGCTGTGTGCCAGAAACAAGTGGAATGTATTATTTTAATCTGTAGTGAGAAAGGTGCTTTGGATCTGAGGGGCACATCCACCGTCCACAACTTCTCAGGTCAAATCTTTCCTCCTCAGGTCAGCACCTTTCCTGCTTCCAAATTCCTGAACATCCCTACTGGGAACAAATAGGGGATAAATATTGCTTTTATGATTGCCAGGCTCCTGTTAGAAAGGGAATGCTGAACAAGGTGGGAGTTTAATTGATCTAGAGGGCACTTTTTACACACTTCATGAAAATAAAAATGAATGCCTGGCCAGAATTCCACTTCTTCATCTGTTAGTCACAGGTGACAAATTCATTGTATAGGTCAATGCTGAACACAAATCTTTTTAGCTACCAATTTTCAGCATGAAAGCTGCTACTAAGAGCAGTATCACTAAAAGCACTCTTGCTGCTAAGAATGGGTGTAAATTTACAGAACAAATGGTCCCAGTCCTCAATTAACTGGCTGTATTATTTTAATTGTAAGTATGTATTGGGGAGTTACTTCTGAGCAGAATCTGCATATTGCAATGACCTAAAAGCCTTGTAAACAAACAAATGGATAGCCCAATATCATGAACAATGATATGAAGTGGTTGAGATCTCCAGTTACAAATCTAGTTCAACCATAAGGAGAACAAAGACAAAAGGGCCAAGGATAGATGCTGTGGTTGAAATGAACTTGTGTTCACCTTTGAGGCAGACAGATATAGATACAAAAAGGAAGAATGAAATGACATGGTTTAAGAGAGTGGTCAGATTATGATTCAGGAAAAGAAAGTAACCATGTGGACAAGGTAAAATGAGACAAGTCTATTATAAACTACCTATCATTAGCTCCTTTTAAAATATGCCACTGGGTGCAAGCACGTCACTAAACCTCATAGGATGTGACTGATATAACACACTGGCTGAAAGAACCTAGACTTTGGTCACTTTAAGATGTACAGACTTCAATTTTCAGAAGTCACCAGAAGTGTACACAAAGTTACAAAGGTTGAGAAACACTGATACCAATATTTATTAGGCACCTTTGACCCATAGACATTAATCTGCCTGGTTTTCTGAGAAACCAGATCTCTCGTCCTGAACCAAGATGGTTGTGTATTTTTTAACTGTGGCCCTTGCACTCTGGAATAGCCTTCTTTTGAAGTTTGATGAGCAGTGTCACTGACAGCTTTCTGGAAATGATTTAAGGCTGGGTCATTCAAGAGGTCATTTGGGAAATGTTGTGGTCACTGTTATGCTTATTGTGTTGTTATTGAGGTTCTTGTTGTTATATTTCTTTTTAATTTCTTTTATACCCCTGCCTTTTGTCAAAATGTCAACCACATGAAGTCACCAGGAATTGTAGTGGAATAAAAAATATAATTAAGAATATAACACAAAAAACATTTAAAGGGAGACGGGAAGCATTTTTTCTGAAGCTTAGGAGAGGTTTCCAGACTGGATTGCAGCTATTAAACTGTGCCACCCAACCCTAATCCTCTGCACTAATCCAGAAGGATATTATGGTTGATAATATTGAAAACTGGAGAGAGGTCAAGTAGGACAAGAATGAATGTACATTTCCCATCCCATCCTTGCCAGAAGTCATCCAAAAATTGTGACAAATGGGGTTTCTGTCCCATACCCAGTCCAGAACCCCACCTGAAAAGGATCCAGATAATTTGCTTCAACCAAGGGCCTATGAAGCTGCCACACAACCCTCAGACATATTTCTCCAGAAGGAGAGTTTTGCAATGGCTTCTTGAGGAGCGGGCAAATCAAAGTCTCTTTAATATATAAAGGTACAATCCTCTCACTCAGATAAGAATTGATCACCTACCCATGTGATACCCCTTCAGCTGCTTTAACAAGTCAGGGGCAGCATGAAACTAAAGAGCAGGTGGCTGAGCTCATAGTCCTAAGCACCCTGTCCACTCCCTTAGATCCAAAAGGTTCAATCTTTTCCCTGATAACCAGGCAAGAATTTTCCCCATGCATCTCCCTCGGACCTGCAACAAGGTGACACTCAAGACAGTGAACAAATTCCTCCACATGCCTCTCCTCCCTTACCCAGGAGGACTCATGCCACCCAAAACAGGGCTGTGGGGCAGATGTATGTGAATCAAAAAGAGCAGAGAAATATGATGCTTTGCTATCCTTACCATCACAAGACATGCTTTAATACCAGTTCTAACCCATGTTTAGTTGAGTTCAGGGTTTGCTGAGCTTAGATTTTATCCTCCTGAGCTTCTCTGTGAATCAAGGGGAATGAAGGATTCCCCAAAGGGAAAGAGTTGAATGGGCATGATTCAATCCAAAGCTTCAATTTTCACCTTATTCCAAACAGCAACCAAGGCTTTGGATGAACTGTGCAGCAAACCAAGAGAAACAATGTCTGACTCCCATTGAAACCATCCAGTTGCCATCAGTTGTGGATTCAGCCTCCTTGCAGTAGACATTGATTCTAGAGAATCAAGATAGGATCTGACCAAGACATAGGGGATATGAAGAGTTCATACAGTTTCAGGTTGCAGCAACTGCTCCAACAAGAACACCAGATCATGTATGATCATTGTGCCATATCAGGCTCTGAATAAATTAGGACAAGTCCATAACTGTCATGGTAGCCATAAATTCCTGAACTGCCTCAGGCCTCACTTTTAGAGAAGGCATATTGAAGGTCCCAAAACCATAAGTCAAGGAAACTCCACTGTAACCCAGAAATAAAGTCAAAGAGCTCAGGTAGAGAGGTTGCTATGCAGCACTGGAGGACAGTACAACAGCAACAATCCCAACTGGACCTTACTGCTCAACTTAATGAAAAGGGTTGTACATCCAGTGATCTATGGTGCAATGCCCTTTAAAGCAACAAGATTCCCAGATGACAATCATCACCCCTCAACTCCTTGGTGGAGCCTTGCTGGTGACACATCTGAGACTCAACTGGGCATATTTCAAAAAGGGCTACCCATCCACCCCTCTTTCTGGTCCTAGCCAGTGCAGAAGGGATACATCAGGCAATATCTTGCCAGAACTGATTCTTTGTATCAGAGCTAGTCTTTCAGGGAAGATATATTGAGATTCTCTTTCCCCACAAACAAATATGTGCATGTAGAATTGCCTTCTTTGTGATGGCCTCCTTCGTTGCTTGCTGCCTAAAGTTCCTTGGGATTGGAGCAAGTTATAAATTCTGACAAATAAGTAAGTATTCATGATGTAAAATGGATGAAATCTCCATGGGTCATTGCATCAACCAAGCCCAGTTTATTAACCAAAGAACAGTTATAGAAAACAAGGTCATCAACAATTTCTGATCCAGGTGAAATTTGCTCTAAGCCAGTTGCTCTATTCCCCCCCCCCCCCCGCTTTGACAATT
>JANHFR010004288.1:627421-641763 GCA_032468015.1 Mimophis mahfalensis
TAAGCCATTTTCTATATTCCCCCCCCCCCCCCCGCTTTGACAATTCACAATTGGTTTGAAGGAGACCAAGAATAAGAAATAAGGAACCTGATTTCCATTCTTGGTGGTTCATTCTATTCTGCAGCCCTTAACTAGCATGCCAATAAAATAGCAGCAGTGCCATAGTAGATATGGATAAAATTATAAGTAGTGTATATGGTGAAATCATTACATGACCACTTCAACATCAGGGATAAACCTAAAGAGATCCAGGTATCTCTCAAGTGTATGTTGCTGCTGCTGCGTGATTGCTGCTGTTTTTGCCTTTTCTAAAATGAGACTTCTGAATGAGAAACACTTATTAGGAAGAGCAGTGTTAAATTTCAATTTCAATTTAGATTGCCTTTTCCTTGGGGCTGGTATTAACTGATAAACAGCTGTCTGATTAGCCCCCACTCATGGTTTCAGAAACATACAAGCTGAATAAGCAAGTGAAAACCAGAAAATGTAGGGAAAATGTTTAGTCCCATCCACATGGACAAATACTCATTCTGACCAGTGGGCACCAATCCTAGTCTCACGCTTCACTTACATTTATAAACCAGTTTGTATACCCCAAAAAAGATAGATTTAACCATAATCACCACAATTTTAATGAAGGGCAAGAAAGATGAGCCAGTCAAGTACCAACCTGTCATCCTGCTAAGTATTATTAGCAAGCTGTATGCCAGACATTTGTGCTGGAAGCTGCTAGACTGCCTGGAGGGGGAGAATATCTTGGCAGTTGAGACAGAAAGCTTTAGAGCAGGCCAATCCACTCTAGATGGAGGCTTAGTGCTTTACCATCTGATTGCAAAATAAACTCAATTAGCTAAAGCAGCTTTCCTTGCTGTCTTTGTAGACTTTAAGCAGGCTTTTAATTTAAAATCTAGGGAAATACTCTGGCGCATAGTCTGTCTCAGATGGTCTATTGCCTCTTTCCTTCAAATGTGCATTACATATAACACTAGTCAAGGGGAAGGTGTAATGTAGTAGGCCATGTTTCAAAAGTCAAACAAGAGTCAAACAAGAATGCACCCTTGTAATTGACTCAGTTACAGAGAATCTAACTGAACAGGAACATCTTCTCTTGGAGTCAATCAACAAATCTGAAGTATAGCACCAAATCTGTAGTTGATGATGTTCTCATCTCATCCCTCCTTGGTTTAAGGAGACCAATGAAATAGCAATAGCAGCTTCAGTTTGCATAGTGATTATTCTGAACTAAGCAACATTGAGAACAGAAGTGAAAAGCTGGAACAGAAAAGAAGTGAAAAGCTGGAACAGAAAAGAACATTAATAACAAGAAAACACTAATATTAATAGCAAGAAAACACTGCCCCGGGGAATTGAGAGGCATACTATAAAGAGTTAGGATTTGGATTTCAATCCCATGGGAAGCAAATCCCCTTATTGCTCATACTCCCTAATACATGTAAAAGAACTCCTCAGCAGGATACCCTCAAGCAGTATTAAAATTATTTGAAAATAAGGCACTATTGCCATAAATCTATGGGGCACCACTAACCCTATGCATCACCTTAGTCAAAGTTAAGGTTGTTCACATTCACATTGTTAGAAAGTTGTTTCAAGCTTGGCACATTTTTATTGCACATGTAGAAGCAGGATGGATTATGGTGGAGCCTAAATAGAGACATATACTTTCAATTACTGACTAGATTTAAATTGTCTACCACAAAGTTTGGCTAATACCATGTTTCCCTGAAAATACCACCTACCCCGAATGTAAGTCCTAGCTTGATTTTTTGCATGTGCACCCAATATAAGCCCTACCTCTCAAATAAGCCACAATTAAGACCCCACCCACTCCAGGGTACATGAGTAAAAATTAAGCTAGGGTGCGGATGGGGGGGTGGAGCTTCCCTACTACTTACCCTTGGACAGTTGCAGCCAGGCCTTGTACACCACAACACATGCCTTACTAGCCCATTTCTTCTGTAACGCTTTCCTGAAGACCTCTGCAGCCAATAGCAGAGCTCTAAATCGATCTGGAGCTCTGTTATCAGCTGCAGACACCTTCAGGAAAGTCTTGCCAGCCTTGCCGGCTGCAAAAAAAAAAAAAAAGTTCCTGAAGGTTTCTGGCAGCAAAAAAGGAGGCCGGGGTGAAGCATTCAAGTGAGGTGAGTCAGTGGAGGACATGCCCCTTGAAAATAAGACCTGGTGCCTTTTTTTGTGGCAAAAAATATAAGACAAGGTCTTATTTTTGAGGAAACATGGTAGCTACAGAACCACTTGGAAATGTACATTGCTATGGATATTTTCCTAAGATATTAGTAGTCTTGAGTTATTAGCAGATCATAGCATACTTTAAACAAAGGATTATGGACAATGAATATCAAAATGAACCTAACAGAATTTCTATTAGGGTTGATTGAAAACCATAATAGTAGTTTTAAACCAGGAATATACTCTGACCATGGTTTACAAATACTGTTAAGTTTTTAATATTAGTATGGTTTGACATCTATCTGTTAACAAACCTCAAGGGAAGATTCAGAATGAACCAACTTTTGCTGTCTGGATGTACTGTGTCACTACATAAAATTATTTCCTGTGATGATTTCTGTGTAGACTAGCATAATAATCTCCTCACATTTGTTTTTAGAGAATTCTCTGGTCACACCTGGAATCACCTTTTGTCAGAGAGAAGTGTGAGACAAAGATTCTAGAACAATGGTTGTTGAGGCAAAATCCCCATCAGTAACTCACAGGATTCACTCCTTATTAACACAGTGATACAGTAGAAGACCTTATGTTGCTGATCTAATATAAAAGAGTAGTAACTTCAGTGTAATGTCTTTGGCAGTTCATCTTACTGTAAGCTGTCTCCGTGTACATATCAATGTGTTATATTTTATCTTACTACTTCAATATTTCTCAATGTTTGCAATAAAGTACCTTTGATTTATTTTTCTGCTAAGCCTTTATTATTCATTTGGATGGGTGAGTGCTAGCAACATAAATTATTAATATACAGCTTTAAGGAAGATTTTTTTTTATATTGTGGGCCTACAGCAAAGTTACTTCTAAGCAAGAGAGAAAATAGGTAATGAATGGGAAGTCTAGAAGCTGAAAAGATTATCTGCAGTTTCTTCATTATGCCTCAGGAAAAAACATATATATTGGGATTAGAATTAGGTGCCTAAATCCCAGTTTGCTTCGGGTACATCTTAAAGAGACAATCAGAAGTTTTTGCATTGTGGAGCACAAGAGTATGAAGATTTTTTTCATTTAACTTTACACTGGCTGAACATTATATCCAAAGCAGCCAACCATCCCTTACATCTATTCCAAAGTAATATAAGATACCATGCTACTTCTCAATCTTTCTTAAATAAACTACATATACAGAAGACATGATATTTCTGGGTTGTTAACTTTCATCATATTGAGATTGCTTCTAGCAGCTGGGTAGGCACTTGCATCAACCTAAAAATAAAGCTTGGTCTTCACCCATGAATGCCAATGGCATATTATCAATGTGTTTGCTGGACACATGATTTTCTTACACACACACACACACACAGAGAGAGAGAGAGAGAGAGACAGAGAGAGAGAGAGAGAGAGACAGAGAGAGAGAGAGAGAGAGACAGAGAGAGAGAGAGACAGAGACAGAGCAATCAAACACGTAGAAGTTTCATTTTATGATTCTTTGTTAAAAGAGTTCACCTTCTCCCATTGCCAAGGTCTATTAGACCTTGAGGCTGGGAAAAGACAGAAATACCATCAAATTTTATTTGAGTCTTTGCTTTCAGTGGAATTGCAGAAAAGGATATTACATTCTTACATTTATAGGGTAAACCTCCAAATATTATAGTAATTTTTTTCATCCAGATATATTTTATACAATATACTGGTAGTTAATAGATACGTTAGCTTTTGCAGACAATCACCTATTGTAATAGCTTGGTCATTTGCATGCATTGCTACATGTTGGACTTCTGTCTAGCCTCCAATAATTCACTATATATATTTTTTCTCAAAGTCTTTCCTCAGTGCTGCTTTACACTAAGATGGTCATAAAAATATAGAGATAAATTATTACCCAGAAACCTATAAAGTCCAAACTTTATTTTTAGCCTGAGGCACTTTGGATCTCCTTCCTTCCCTCCCTCGGGTATTGACTTACTTTCTAAGAACTCAGTCAATGAATGTGTGTCACTCAATGGAATATTTACTTCTCTCCTAACATATACTTCCTCATTTATTATTTTGCAGAGACCAAAGGCGAAATTGCATGTTACATGAAATGTGTTTTAGCACCTGACTTCAGAATATGTTTTCACAGGAAATACCCCAGAGGAATTTGCTATAGTGCACAGCGATGAAATAACCTTCCACAAAAATTGGCTTCCCCATCACTACTAAGGATATTTCTAGTGGTGCCATAATGTCTGTCTTTTCAATAACATTCACATGTCATGCCTCTAACATAATGCTTTTGGTCAATGGTTGGTTTCTTGGCATATTCTTCATAAACTGATGTAATGGACCATAGGAATAAACTTGAGAACCAGGAAGAAGAGCCACAATCAAGATAATGGTCAAATAAAAGAAATCTGATTCTGGGAAGAAATGTCATGTAATCTGAGAAAGTGTCCCAGACAGTTTCAAGAGTTGTCTCTAGGTTAAGGACAAGTAGGCACCAGCCTAGGAGCACCCAATATTAGGGACACCAAATTGAAAAGACTTCTGAAAAACACAATAAAAAGCAAAAAACAGTAACACAGCACTCTGTGAGCCAGCATGCCCATTTGGAGGTTAAATATAACTTTGAAGAATTATTGCCATATGAGAACAAAGGGTGTTGATGTCATTAAAGTTACTTACTGTATAAATAAAATGTCTGAAAAAAGGGGGAAAACTGTCCGGGTCTGAAAATCATAAGTGTAAAGCTTGAAAACTCAAAGGAAAAAAACAACAACAAAAGAAGAGGGTGCCTTTTGGAAATTTCTAACAAAATGGAGAATGAGCCAAACCACAGAGGGTACCCAACTATCATTTTGCCTAGGGCACCAAACTGTCTCCAGCTATCCCTGGCCCCCTCTAGGTTTCACAAAGTTAAAGAGAGGGAGGGGAGGAATGCATACAGACTTGCAGGATTCTGTTACTGTAACCAGTAACCGTTTCTCTGTTTTTAGTTGAGGTGAGCTACAGTGTCAGAATACTCAGGCAATATCCAGCAAATATTAACTAGATAGTATCTTTCAGGAACCATATCTTTCAGATATTAGAAATTATGGCAAATGGAGCATAAAAAAAACAATCTTAGCGCAGCCATGGTTGCTCATGACATGGTTTATGAGTGGAGAGTGCCTTGAGGGAGATGTGAGTAAATAACATTATTGTTAGTTTTCTACTACTAGGGTTCAATACAGCAGCTGCAGGGACAGCAGCTGGTCAGTTGGAAGGATCTATTGTATATTGTTATGCAGCCTACAGTGTGCTTGTCTATTTGGAGGTTCCAACTCAATTAGGGAAACAACAATGGAATAATTTTCACAGATCTCTCCTTTGGGGAAAGCATGTATCTTCTCACATCATTAACATAAGAGAATTAATGTCACATTTCAAACTCTTGAAGATTAGAATATGGTGTTCCCTTTTATTATCAAACAATAGCTTAAAAACTGCTTTGGACTAAAAATAGAAAGTCCAGGAAAGTACCTAGTCACTGGTGGCCAACTCAATGGTGGTGTTGAACAGCAATAATTAACTCTGCACATTTCTTTTCTGGGACCCAAGTTTGTACCTGTTTAAAAAGGTTTTCCTGGATTTCTGAAGAATTTTTCCAAAGAATACAGTGGGAGAAAATAAACACATTTCTCTGGAATAGGCAAGCATGTGATTGAGGAAAATAGAATATGAAGCCCAAGTTTGCTAGATACATCTGGAAGACCTCTTGAATGCAGATTTCCACCTATTTCTGACTCCCTCAGTTTAGTTCTACATGTCTAGGAAAAGTAATCAATTATTTTGTGGGAAATGGTTACTTATTTACAGAACATTTTCAGAACTAACACAATTGAATGACATGTAGAAGATGTAGAAACAAATAGAGACCCTTACCATATGGGGAATACAGAGAGAGATACAGATAGTTGTGTTTATTTATTGACTGTAAAATAGAAGGGAAGACAAGTGCCTGAGTCTACTAAGCAAAAATAATTTTGGGATCTACTCCTGATATGATTGAATTAAGATGCAAATCTCAGGAAAAGAACCACCCTGGATTAGGTTGTTTGATGAAAGAAAGGCCTGGAATAAAAAGCTGACCTTGATTTGTTTCACTCCTTAGAACATACAGCTCTTAGAGTTTTTAATGCCTTCAAGTCATTGTTAACTCCTGGCAAGAATTGGACAAGTTCCCGCAGTTTTCTTGGAAATATTTCAGAAGTGGTTTGCCCTTGGTTCCTCCCTAGGAGTGAGAGTGAGTGGTCCAAGATCACCTAGCTGGTTTAATGCCTAAAGAAGGACTGGAACTCATAATCTACTAGTTTCAAGTCTGATGCCTTAACCACTATGGCAAACTGGCTCTCATCACCAAACCAAATTTTCCATATCCTATATAGAACTGTGCATCTGATTTCTTCATTCCTAATTCAATAATAGTGCATTCATCTCTATTAATTTTCATTACTGTTGATTCTTTCTTCTAGACCATTAATTAAATATTAGTAACAATGTTGAAAAGTACATGGCCAGTAACTCAATCCAGTTTAATAAAGAACCACTGACTATGGTTTGCAGGGCAGATGTAACTAAACCTAATAGATAAACTCTCTGATACATTTCTTAATCAGAATATCATGAGGGCTCTTGTCAAAGCCTTTATTGAAAGAAGAAATATATTATGTCCCCAGGATTCCCAACATACATTAAAGGAGTTAATTGTTTATTATGTTTATGAATCACACATTCCTAGCTAGACCAGCCCAATTTTAAAACATGACCTTGTGTTATTTATTTATTTATTTGTTTGTTTGTTTATTTATTTGTTTGTTTGTTTGTTTACATTTTTATACCACCCTTCTTCCTAGGGACTCAGGGCGGTTTACAGGGCACTAAAAACATAAAATACAAAAATTAAAATAAAATTAAACTAATACACAAACAATTAAAAACCCTTAATAAAATCCCATCAATCCATAACCTGATAAGTGTTTTTTCTTAACACATCCATGTTGCATTCCCAATGATGCTTCTATCAAATGAACGCTTTATTTAAGTTCAGCTTCTTCAATTACCTCTTTAGAATGTATTAGTTGGTAAAACATATTATTTCTTTTCAAAAACTGAAGTAAATGGCTGGGTGATTCTGCCTAACCCATCAGGAGAGCAAGTTGGTTGTGGAAGATTGAATTGCTTGTATTTAGTCCATTTTGTTCTATTACTTAAACAAATATTCATTTATTCGACAAAATAATAGGCCACCCTTAAAAATTGCTTTCCCATAGCAGCTTAAAGTCACAATTTAAAAAGTAAAGTAAGATGTGGATAAGGACATACAGCATATAAACCACAAAAGTGGAGTCATATGCCCTACTATTTAACGTCCCACGTTCTGAGTTATGATTCATCTATTGATGCATTCTCTTATGGAGTCTGTGGTTAGAATCCAACTTTTTTCAGCCCTCTCTGAACATTGATTCCTTCTCTGTTTAAAAAAAAATCCCCTTTTCTGAGTTTTTTCTGTAATTTCCACATGAAAGTGTATGTAATGTACAATTCTTCAGTATTTACCAATCTAATTCAGAAAGTAGATTTCCATTGCCTTTTCTCAGATGCAAGAAGGCTTTCTGTATTACATGTGAAGTTTCATACCTTTTTACATTTGGGGATATAGATTGGGATATATTTTAACCATCTACATATTCGGATCTCATATATTAGCTGGCCTGCATTTAGTAATAGCACTAGTGGCATCAGGCCAATGTGCTTTCGCTGTTTTGGATCTTTGTTTCATATCTCTTGATAAATGCTTAAAGGTAAAGACTTAAATGGTGTGATAGGTTTGAACTTGTGGACTCTTTTCTTTTAGAACTGGAAACAAGACATTTCATCTTTTGTTTGACATTTCATCTCTTGTCATCTTACTTCCACAGGAACACCATTTGCCAACATCTAAGTATGGCCTCCAGTTAAAATGCTGTTTTTGATTGGTACCTATTTTGTGATTTTTAACAGTAACTGTCCTTCTGTACTAGGTAAGTGCATATTCAAATCATCCAAGATCCAACATGGCACTTTCAAACACCCTGGTTTACAAACAAAACAAAACTTTGCACTGCAAATATGAATTTACAAAATGTGTACATTCTCACTAGCAGTAGTGAAGTCATTAGGTTTCAGGCTGTAAAAAACTGTTTTCTTGTTCTTGTTCTGGGTTTTAAAACTCATGAGAATAAGTTCTCTGTAAATCTATTCTATGAACAGGTTAAACAGCAACCTGAATCTCAGTTATAGGTATGCCTTGTAAATTTAAACCTGAATAGTGTTGATTTAATTTGCATCATTAAACATTGCTCTATGACCCAGCTCAATTTAACATAGTTGAATCTGGGATGAAAAAGTCTTTTTTCTCTGTCTCTTCTGGGAGCAAATGTTGGCCTTTCACTCCCTTGCTAATGCATTGTGGCAGGAACATACTAGCAGGAGTAAAGTTTAGATAGCATTAATCTTTCTCTTTTAAAGCAATCCACTGGGAGATTATGCTTACTGTTTGAAATCTACAACATATCCCAGGGGTCTTTTCAAACTTTCTTTAACCTTTAAAAAGCCTTGTGCATTCACAGCAGTCCTAGATTTTTTTTTTTTTTACCAAACAACAACAACAGCAACAGCAACAACACCCCGCTTTCTCACCTTCTGTGAAGTTTCTGCAATACTTTATCAAGTCTGGCAAAAAAATTATATGCATTTTTAAAATCCTACTCTTCTAATGCGAATAGCTAAATTAAACAAATATGTGACAAATTTAGTTGGTTGAAATCTACAGTATGTCTAAATAGATAGGAATTTTAGTGTGTATATTATTTTGTCCTGGCCATGTTATAACAAAACTAACTCTGTTAGGTTGCAGCTGTGGGTTGCATTAAGCTAATTATATACAAATCGTGAGTTGGATTTGATGTCTTTAATAGTTGTGAATCTTTATGCATTTTAAGAAAAAAAAGGGTAACAATGATGATGTAGTGGTGGTATTGTCTTGAAGTGGGAAGGAACTAAAAAAATGTCAAGATAGGGAGGTATTTTGGGGGAGAAAGAGATTTTTAAAAAGTCTACATGGCTGTCATCAAGATCTGTGATTGAGACTCCATGCTTTTTATGAGTGACACACTCACAAAGTATTGGGGCTTTGACTGCACAGTTATCTCTTTCTTGACTTCTTTGATGCTCCCCTTCCCTACAAATGTACCTAAAGGTTGGCATGGTGAAGATGTCTATAGACTTCAATGTATTGTTGTAATGGATATCAGAATATCCTCGAGAGTCAGGAAGAAGAGTTGCAGCCAGACAATGGTTTGATGACAGAAATTTGAATCCAAAGCTGGAGTGGGGTTGAAGAAAAGGTCTCAGAATTGATTCTCCCTAATTCTCTAGAATGTAAAGGCAAGGGATTGGGGGAACACTTTCAAACTTGCAAGATTATGTCACTGTAACCTTACAATATAGGCAATATAAGTACTCACAACTTTGATTTTCTGGTCTGGATTACTTCGAAGGGCTGACAATTATTCATTTCCCCCTATTTAGCATGTAGTTCTTCATCATGAATATAGGGCATTTAAAGAACAATTTTCATATCTATTCACATTCTCTAATGTTTATAGAACAGGGTTTCTCATCCCTGGCAATTTTAAGGCTTGTAGACTTCAATTAATTGTACATGGGGTCGCGATGGGTCAGACACGACTTCGCAACTAACAACAACAACAACAGACTTCAATTTCCACAACTCCCCAACCTGCATATACAGGTAGATCTATGAAAATTCACCACAGCCAACTTGCCATGGCCAACTCTCCATGACCAACTCATCACAGCCAACTCTGTCATAGCCACCTCACTGCAGGACAACTCATTGCAGGACAAAAGTTACACTAATATTAAAGAAATGGTGTAATAAAATCATTAAAGAAAGGATGCCAAAGGAGGGACAGAATGAAATGTGAATGGCAAAAATTAAAATATTTTTAAAATTCATTTTAAATAATTAAATAGAATTGTTAAATTGTCCCACCGTGAGTTGTCCAGTGGTGAGTTGGCTGCAGCAAGTTGACCCATACTCTGTATAAATACTGACTGAGAAATTCTGAGAGTTAAAGTCCACATACTTTAAAGTTGCCAAGTTTGAGAAGCCCCGTTCTAGAATATGAGGTGGCAAGACAAAAAGAAATATGGGTCAAAGAAATGCTCTCATTGTGCTCTTGGCATAAACATAGACATAGATTCAGGGACATTTTACTTCTCCGCACGATGTATATTTTTGATTGCGCTGCTTTTTTCAGGGTGAAAATTACAGCTTCCAAACATATACAGTAGCATTTATAATTCGCGCTTTCTTTAGCCTTAAGGTATTGTTTAGAGGAAATATACATATTCTTTCTTGCATTTAAATTAATATATTGTTTTTAAACCTTAATAAAAGACCAGTGATGACATATTTTTTTTAACTGTAACAGTTTTAATTTGAACCTTAGAGTTCAATCCATTAGGGTATACTTTCATGCTACTTTTAAATTAATGTATTCTTTTTAAACCTTAAAAAAAGACTAGTGATGACATTTTTAACAGCAACAGTATTAGGCTGAACAGCCTGAGCAATACTAGGCACTGGGATAATAGAGTCTGAAGTAGGGTCAGGCAGGATAAACTTTTCTCCTTTTGCATGAAATATACCTTCACAATACATTTGGTTTCTTGTTGTTTTCAGTTTCCTTTTCATTTTAATTCTTGAAGCACAATCCATGAAAATTTTATGATGGTATGGTTTGAAATTTGCAATTAAGAAAACCAGGGCAGTTGTTCATTTCCTACAGTAATGCATAAAAAGGATGCATGCTTATATCCTATTATGTTTTCCTGAAATATTAAGCCTAACATATTTCAGCTGCAAAAATCCAATTAACTACTAATTGGATTCAAAGACTGGCCATTGAAAGTGGGCAATTATACTAATCAGTATGATGATACATGATAGATGGATGATGGATAGATGGATGGATGGACACACAGACAAAACTGTCATACTTAGCCTCTATTGACTAAGTCCAGATATGGTAGGCCTAGGCAATAAAAATGCATTATTACTATTATATTTTGTCTGTTGCTGTATCTTTTATGCTCTCAATGGGAACAGTGCAAAAACACACACTCTGTGATGATGATGATAATGATGATGATGATGATGATGATGATGATACCTTTCCAAATTTTCAATATTGACAGAAAAAAAATTAAAGCAAACCAAAAAAACCCTGATCTTAAATTACATAAGGTCCAAAAATATACCAGTAGTAAACAATCAATCAATGAAAGTTTCTCCAAGGTATGTTCATTACTGAAAGGCTGTGATCAAGAAGGCCAATCTTCTTTCCAAGTGATTCCAGAGAATTGGCATGGTGATGGAAAAGCAGCATTTTCTGGCCTCAGTTCTTCTATCTCGCAAAGTTGAAACACTAATAGCAGTTTCTCCCAGGAAAAACTCACTGGATGTGTTAATTCAGGTTAGAGCAGTGGTAATACAGGTACCATGGTACCTGCAAAGGCATATTGTAAAAGAAGTCAAAACAAGCATTTTGAATTGTACCTATTGAATATGATAATAGTGATGAGCAGAAGTCTGCAAGAAGACTGCTGCATTTTGAATCAGTGACAGGTTCCAAGCAGTCTGGGCAGCTGTAGGGCAGCTGTAGGTAATGCTCATCATAGAAAACCAACCAAATATTGGTAAGTATATGAGTCATTAAAACCAGGTTCTCTGATGGCAGGAAGATCTACAACAGATGCATTCACCAAAGTGGGATAAAGGCCACTCTGGCCACAACCTCCTCTTATCCATGTAGCTATGAGTTCAGGAAGATCCCCAAACTTGCCAGCAGAGAGCTGCCATGAACAAACCCTCTTTCTTGGTTCAACTATACCTTGTTTTGTCTTGGCTAGACCATAAAAGCTTCCAGGCTTTGGGATAAGACATTAATGGCAACTCCAGTTGGGTTTGGGGTGAAAACATATATTGGCTATCAAGAGAAAAAAGCCACTAAGGAAAAAGATAAGCAAGATAATCTATGACCCATCATCTGCTTGTGATAGTTTTGTGATGTCTCCTTTGTTACTCCCAGCTTGCCACATCCTCAGAAAGCTATATCTAGGACAGGGGTGTCAATATGATTTCATTGAGGGCTGTATCAGAGTAGTGTTTGACCTTGGGGGGCTGGGGTGGGCATGGCCAACTCAATGTCACCCATGTTGAGGGCACATGTGGTGGCCCAAGCATTCTGCCAAAAAACAGGTTCCTGAGCTCTGTTTTCAGCTGTGATGGCCTCCTGCAACCCTCTGCCAGTGAAAACAGAGCTCCGGAGGGCTGCCTTGCAACATCTGCTTTTGCTGGCAGAGGCACCCATGGGCTGGTCTTTTGCTGTTTTCAGGGCAGCCCCACAGGCCAGATCTAAGCACCCCACGGGCCAGCCCCGGGTCTTGAGTTTAACACTCCTAATCTAGGACAAACTATTGATGCTCTAGGGATGATATAAATTGTCTTTGGAAAACATGTGAAGCTAAAAGAACAAAGGAATGAAATCAAATCAAAACTGGGACTGAGTAAGACCAAGTATGTAACATCCACCATCCTTTCAATGCATATGGACAGAACATATAATTATATTATTTGATTATATTATTTGATTTACTTTCCAAGAAAAAAAGGAAATCAGGAATTAATATATATCAAAGAAATTCTTTTTTAAGTACTCAGTTAATACCTCAAGGACTTTGGCTTTTCTGTTTTCCTTACAGAAGTTTGAAACTAGGAACCAACTTAGGCAAGAGAAAACCAGCACTGAATTCCTACTTTTCTCCCAATTTCTTTTCCATGTTTTGCCTGATGGGGGATTTCTAATTATCTGAAAGCAGGAGAAGGGAAGAGAAGGGAGGAACTGTAAATGTTTCTATTTCTCTCTTTTTTAATTCTTTTCTGCCAGGGCTGGCTGGATGTCGGGTAATGTCAAAACATTCTGACTGCATGAACAAAAGGATTGTTCTGTAAATCTGGCTTATGTAGCATGAATACTTGATGAATAACCTCTGGATATATGATGCCATAGATAATTTATTTAATCCCTAGATTCCTAAATAACTGCAAATAATCACATGCTCCAAATCACATTCTCCAAATCAAATATCATTTTAAAAAATATGGAAAACTAGAACATCTTCATTTCTCCAGACTTTAATAAAATGTTCAAAGAAAAAAATGTTTATTTGTAGTTGTTTGAATTGTAAACTGTTCATTTAGAAAGTCATCATAATTAATTAAATTACAGATGCATTTTATTAGCAGTCACAGTAGTTACTGCAACATGTACTTAAATAATTCTTCATTCAATCTATTTCTGTTTTCCATCACCAAAAGTAGAACCAAAGGAATTCATTCAATATATCTTGTGTTGTGCTCATATTCACTGTGATCATGAAGTTTGGGAAAGAAATTAATCCATCCAGCATTTGTGACTAATGTAAATATTATTTTTCTCCCATCACAAATTCCAGGTTAACTTCTATGATATAGTATTTTCAATACATGATGATACATATTAGTTCCTAAAACACACATTTTCAATATTTGGAGACAAACTGCTCTTACTGCTGAGAAGGGTTTTAGGTAAATACGGTATTTTGGTGAATGTGTTATAAAGTTAAAACACCACACATGATTAAAGTAAAAAGGAAACAAGCTGCTGTACTCTGAATCAATCCTGTTAAAGCGATAACTACATTACACAGAATAGTAGAGTTACTTCAAGTAGCTGGTTTTAGTGTCTTGAAAGGATAGTGTAATTTATTCTCATTGCAATTTTGTAGCCAAGGTTGACAGAATGCTTATTTTGTCTTTAGTACCCAAACAACTGGCTAGCTTTTTTGTTATGCAAGTTGTTTATAATTTTGCATTTGGTGTTCATTTTAAATAAGGCAGATCTTTCATGTCTCTGATCTCCTAAATAATACCTAAAAACAATGAAGAGAATGAGGGTATTTATGATCAAGGCCGGAGAACTGAAAATACTGAAAGGCATGTCCTTGAA
>JANHFR010004289.1:103629-113845 GCA_032468015.1 Mimophis mahfalensis
GTTTGCTACGGAAGGCTGCATGCTCTCCTCTGCGCTGCTGTCAAAGTCAGATTCTTATAGGCAATACATTTGTCTTTCAATGCTTCATCTGTTTCTGTGACAAACTGCAATAAAATTCTTCTCAAACATCCTCAAGTCATATGTAGCACCATGTCACTGTCAATTCTTTAATATCTGAAGAAGGATGGTGTGTGTGTGGGGGGGGGGGGGGGTTATAAACAAACAGAAATGTAAACAGCCGAAGGCTCATAAGAATAGAGATTTGCTAAGAATTCTCTTTTTGTTTGATTTGATGGCGAGGCTAATGGCAAAATCTTCCTCGACTCCAACCTGTACCTGAGACCATCCCAAAGATCTCTTCTGGGCTGTGAAATGTCAGGAAGGAATATTGCAATAATTGCTGGGATCTTTATCTTTACAATTATGGAGTCTGGGAGAGCGATGCAGCTGGTACCAACTCTGCTTGGGTCATTAATCACACTTCTGGGCTGGTGCAATCCAAAGAAAGAGAGCATGGAGGATTTAGATAAGCCACCTGTTAATTATCTCAGCCCATCCTGGTTTGCTTTCTGACTGTTTGGAGAGTATCTGGATTTAGTATGGTTGGAGAATCTGAGATGGTGACAGTGGTCTGAATTACTTTCTCCCATGCAAAATTATTTTCAAACTGGCCTCAACCCAAAGAAGATCTGTTAGTCAGATTCACACATGCATTGAAGGAATAATTGGTTTCAGTAGACCCAAATGGACTGCCATAATGAGGCATGCAAAGGGCTAGCCGCTATCCTAAAAACTTCAAGAGATCAGAATAGAGCCACTTAAGCAGTAGCTATAGGAGAAGAGCAGGAAATTAAGGTCAGGCGAATGATCAGGATCATTCGTTCTGCTGTAGCACAAAAGATTTATTCAAGGCTATTCAAGAATTGTAGGAAAACAGCAGGCAGAGCTGCGGCGTGGAGTTCAATGTGTCATCAGCTTAAAGTCCTTACATTGCCACAAACGATCAAAAGTCCTTGAATTCTGTTGATCCTCATCTGCCATCAACTGAGTACTAAACTATAGTTGACTAGATTCTTTGCACTGCTTAAAAGAAGCCACAATTGATATTTGGGGGAGCTCATAGCAGGGTTCAGAAATAATAATATTTACTTGATTAATGGGTTAATTAATACAAACCACCTACCCTTCTTAGGCCTAAGCTCCAATGGAGCCGTAGACTCACTTCTACGCTGGAGAGCAAGTGTTAAAAAGGCCTGAATACTTGAAGAGCTACATAATGGGCATGCATTAATCTGTGAGATTCAGCAACAAGAGCATTATGAACACACGTGATGGCTCAATATAGTTAATTGAACAAGATAAACTAGCTTTGGTGCTCACATGCTCAAGGAATTCCTTCCTCCTGATAGCTTAATGAGAACGCTACAAAAAAGCATCTGTAATTTCCATGGCATCTCAGAGTCAACTCAGCAAATGTCACTTTGCTAACACTGTTTCTCTTTATGGAGTGCGTTAATTAATAATGACAGCAAAACGCTTAATTCGTTCCAACTCTCTGGAATTCAAAAACCCACAATCACAGCATTACAATGGACTAATTTGTGCAAGTGTTGCCCTTTGTTATCTGACACATGTTCGTAGTTGATTTTACTGACGGAAAGGAGTTGTTTCTGGCCCATTGTGAGGCGTATAAAAGCTTTTTCCACATACAGGTATTTCAAAGGAACAACGCTGAAACCCAACAGACATGGTTGCTGAACACCACGTAGCCCAGGTTTTTACACCCAAATGCTATGCAAACAATACAATACAGCAAAACAATCCCACACGCAAACAGCTCAGAGCTTATTTGGGGAGAGAAGGTTACTGATTCCATTTAGTTTACTAGTAAATAACAATGAATATTGAGGATGCGGCCTACCACTGGGCATCCCCCTAACTCTATGAATCTGGGATGGCATTTGCAAGGACCAAGGGGCACAAACTGCCTAAAATCTTACCAGGGACAGAGGGAGAAGTCAACAGGAGGCAGACAGGAGAAATTGCGATGCAATTTACCCCAATTCTGTGGATGCCCCTTGGTGTAAAAATAGTGATTAACACATGACTGACTATAAAAATGGAATCCCTCAGTTAGAATCAAGTGAAGTATCAATACCACTTTACAATGCCTTGGGTAGACCACACTTGGAATCCTGCATCCAGGTTTGGTTGCCATGATATTAAAAAGATGTTGAGACTTTGGAGAGAGTGCAAAGAAGAGCAACAAAGAGGATTAGGGGGCTGGAAGCTAAAACACACCGAGAGCTGATGCAGGAACTGGGGATGTCTAATTGCCACAATGAAGAGGGAGCTCTAACTATTCTCCAAAGCACCTGGAAGGCATCACAAGAAGCAACGGATGGAAACTAATCAAGGAGAAAAGCAGCCTAGAACTCGGGAGAAAGTTCCTGACAATTGGAACAATTTGTCAGTGGAACGACTTGCCTCCAGAAGTTGTAAATGCTCCACCACTGGAGGTTTTGAGAAGAGACTGGAAAACCAATCTGAAAAGATGTAGTGTTTGCTGCTTGAGCAGAGGGTTGGGCTAGAAGACCTCCAAGGTCCCTTCCAAGTCTGTTATTCTGAGAGAAAAATGAGGGAGAAGAGTAAAACCGGAAGTCCGCTACATACCAAACTGTCCTCTTTCCGTATTGCCCAGGCATAAGAACGCAGGAAGCAGAGCCAATCAAAGGAGTACAAGCTTATTTCACGCCATTTTTAAATAAGAAACGGAACTACTAATGGTCAAGGGAAATTGGCGGGAGAGAAGAGTCGGTGGAATTTGGGAGGGCTGGGCTTCAGCCTCTCCTGGGAGCAATGCATTTGATCCCGCCCTCAGGCTCAGCCTGGTCCTCTCCTACACCCCCCTCCCCATCCATCTCTTTGCAGCAACAGCCTCCCATGATGGCTGGCAGACAAATCTCTTGGTTCAAATCAAATCTTTATTGTGGCCATAGA
Organism: Mimophis mahfalensis; assembly: GCA_032468015.1. Classification (NCBI taxonomy): domain Eukaryota; kingdom Metazoa; phylum Chordata; class Lepidosauria; order Squamata; genus Mimophis; species Mimophis mahfalensis. The sequence goes on from JANHFR010004289.1 coordinate 106,630, forward strand.
CCACCATCAAAAGGCTGGAACATGAACAGTTAATAATTTTAAAAGCTTTAAAAAATTGGCCTCCCTGGATCTTTGCAGGCAGGCATGCTCAGCTCGTAGGATTTTAGAGTATCTAACCTGCAGAGGGAAGGGTGTTGTAACTGACTTTTTAAAAAAAGATGTTTTGTTTTGGTTTTTAATCTTGGGGAAGTTAAATAGCATTTGAATATTTTGCAGATCCCCAAGTATGCTTTGCAACTCCAGCTCTGTTGCTCTGTTGAGATCAACTTGGTGCCTTATTATCATTTAATCTTCAAATGAATGTTCCTCTGACCTGTTCATATCCCAGAGTCATTAAAAATGCTGCTGCAAGCTCATATGATATTGGTCTTTGCCCCACTGCAGCTTTCCAGTTTGAAGAAGAAATGTTAGCAAAAACTACAGGTAATAAATCTGTCAGGAAAAACTGGATGAACCATCAGCTTCCAAGCTCATGCCTTTGTTTTGGCTATCTGTGTTCCAATATTTGAGGGGCTGCCTGCCCCAGAGAGGAAGGAAGGGGTCCAGCTATTTTCTAAAGCCCCTGTAGGCCAGACAAGGAATAATGGATGGAAACCGAACAAGGAGAGATTCAACCCGGAAATATGGAGAAATTTCCAGACAGTGAAACAATCAACCAATGGACAGTTTGCCTTCAGAAGTTGTGGAAGCTTCATCACTGGAGGCTTTCAAGAAGAGGCTGGTCTGCCATCTGTCAGAAATGGTGTAGTCCAGGGTCTGCTTGGGTGGGGGGTTGGACTAGATGATCTACAGGGTCCCCTCCAACTCTGTTAATATGTACCATCTCTGTCTCCAACACGATCAGGGTAGTAGCTACCTCTCTTAGGAGCAGCAAGTATGGAAATGTTGAGGAGTTGTACTGATTTTAGAGCAGGGGTCTCCAAACTGAAGTTCACCTCCCAGAATTCCTCAGCCAACACAATAGAACTGAACTCAAATGAACTGAAGAAGCTTCCTGGATGAGAAGTGAAATATCTTCAAGGAAAAATCAAGAAAGCCCAGTTGCCTTTTGAAAAAACACCTCTACAAGGGCTGGCACGGTTGGTATCGGTGGCTGGGAAAAAGGGGAGCAATGAGGGAGGGGCTTGCTGCATAGGGAAAGTGAGAATTAATTGTATAGGGGGTAAAAACAAATAAGGTATGATATATACGGTACATGGTTTTCTCTTTTGGGGGGGGCGTTATCTATTATTGTTACTGTTATTTTTGTTATTGTTATGAAGAAGAGTGATGAAAGTATATGTTGCGGTAATTTATTTAGCACTGTGGAGCGGAGAGATCGCTGCTTGATTTGGTCTTTGGTTTAGTAAAGTTTGTGTAAGTTTTTGATGTTTTTCTTTTTCTTTTGTTTTTTTTCTTTCTGTTGTACATAATGTTGTGTGTGTATTGGTAAATTTGTGTGATACTATTTATGTTACGTTTTGTTTCTAATTGTAAAAAGTTAATAAAGAATATTTTTTAAAAAAGAAAAAAGGAGCAGCCATGACCTGGTTGACTGAGAATCTCCCTAGACGCTAACCATGGGGATGTTGCAATGATCATAACTGTGAATACTTCTGTATCTTCGAATGGTCATTAAACAAATGGTTGTAACTGAAGCACTACCTCGATGCAGTGGCATCTTTATTACCAATAAAGATGCCAACCCCCCGTCTCCCATGTCTTCTCTTATTCCAGAAGATCTGCTGCTGCCCAGGGGATGTGGAGGAAACGTTTGTGTTTTTCTCCCCTGAATCTCCCGCCAGCTGTTGTCATTCAGACAAGTTCAGAGAAGGGCGATCAGGATCCTCCTGGAACAGCTGGAGCAGCGCTGGGAAGAAACAGTGAACAAGCTGGAGATGTTCAGTGCTGGATAGGATAACCCTCCTCAACTTTCCTGAAATAGGAATCTCACATGGGAGGCCAGGCTGATGGGCAGGGCATTGGATTGGAGGCTCTAGAAGACCTCCTAGTCGAAAGGGTTAGAGCTGAAGAAGCTTCTTGGTTGACAAGGAAAAGGGAAAAAACCAAGAAAGTCCAGTTGACTTTTGGAAAAGCACCTGTACGAGATGGCCAGGCTGAGCCCAAGGGGCGGGGTGCGTGTGTGTGTGTCAAACCTATCATCAATCATGAGTCTACACCCACAAGAGATCTAAGTCTGGCCCACTTTGAATTCCTTCGCTAGTTGAGAATTATGTCAAGCACCGTGATGATCCAGGGACCGGACACGGAAGGAACGAAGGCTTAAGTTAACTCCCCTTTCTTGCTCTTGCCTGCCCTCTCCTCCCCCTTTGCTTGGTCATCTTGCACCTTCTTTTCTTTGCCAGCAACCCTTCCCAGGCCTGGGGGAACTGGGACTGCTTCATCTTGCTGCTCCGGTCATTCCTCCGTCAGCCCTAGCTTTGTCTCATCCTCCTCCTTGGACCCAAGCTCTGATGAGGCCAGGACAAGCTCCAGGAAAATCAGAAGATAGCAACAGCAATAGCATTTGATTTATATACTGCTTATCGGGGCTTTCAACCCTCCCTAAGCAGTTTACAGAGTCAGCCTCTTGTCCTCAACAATCTGGGTCCTCCTTTTACCCACCTCAGAAGCTTGCTGGGATTTGAACTGCCAAATTGCAGGCAGCTGGCAGCTAAGTAGTACACACAGTACCCTACTCGCTGCTCTAGCACAGATGGAGATCCCGACAGCTCAAATGAATATAAAGATTTACTGCCAACTTAAGTTCTTCACAAGAATCTGAACTACTGATAGCCAAGGGAAGTTAGCGGGAAAGAAGGAATTCAAGGGGCTCATGATGGATGATACGTTTGACCCATTCCTTTGGGCTCAGCCTGGTCATCTCCTACAGCATTTTGGGGGCAACCGTGACCTGGGTGATTGAGAATCCCCATAGACTCCTAGCAGAAAGGGAAACGCCACAGAAGAACCAATGAACGAAGAGGTGGCAGGTGCTCTTGATGGGATGGGCTCCAACTCAAGCTGGGCAGCTCTCTGTTTGGGATGGCTTAATCTGGATTTGGACCCAGGGCTGGGCTCCATGGCCTCAGAGGGCCCTTCCAGTTCAAGCATTCTATGGAATTGCTATAGGTATGTATATATTAATCTGGCTTGTAAATCTAGAAGTGTGCTGGGGGGAAAAAAACAGAAGACATCTATTTATATCCTGACACAAGCCAACTAATGGATTCTGGTGCTGCCCCTTACAAAAACACTTTCCTTTTGCTGCATTAACTTGATGGGTGGGGAGGCTCTCACCACTAAATAAACCTTCCAAATTTGGCTTTGACAGATTTTTTTTTTAAAATCGAGAATAACAGCTCAAATTGCCTGCAGCTTCACTGGTGTTCGGACTGCAATTGATTTCGTTTTCCCCTTCTGCTGTCTGTGGACCTCGACAGAATGGAGACAGCTTTGATTTTAACAGCTGGAATGTCTATTTTCAGAGGCAGAAAACTGACCAACATCTGCCTGTTCTGCTCGGCAATCACTGCAACTCAACTCTGTGGCTGATTAGGCCTAATCTGCAACTCTGCCGGCTCTCCTGCCCCTCCACGCAACGCAACAGGTTAGAAAAGAGATGCTTTCAAGATCAACTCTAAGTTCTCCTTCCTCCCTGTGGCCCTCACTTCCCACCTGGCCTCCAGAAAAGGTCTTGGAAGTTCCAACTTCCAAATTCGACATTCTAAATCAAACCATTGGAAAGAGACCTTTAGGCCCCACTTCCACCCCCTACTCCCTTCTGGCAAGCTGGAGAAGTGTAATTGTGAATGTCCTCGGCCGCCACAGGAGTGAAGACAGGTGGGAAGGAGTGGCAGGCCTAACAGAGCTTGAAGGCATCGATTTCAGGACGGTGGCCTCTATCACTTGGGGAAATGATTTCAGATTTTGTTGTCATGCCATGTCCTTGAAGGTGTGTTTGGAAAATAAGAGGCAGCCATCAATTTATTAATGAACGGAATACTTAAAAAGAGAGTGACAGAACAAACAGATTTTTTGGCGTTTATAACAGGGGCTTGCAAGTTCGTAGCTGTCGCCCTTCCCTCCTCTGTGTCAGTGGTCTGATGGAAATAAGTGCCTTGCGGGGCCGAGGAAGGCTGGTCGGCGTTGCACCTTATGCTGTCTTTATCAGCAGCCAGTGAGATGCCTCGAGGAGATCCAGCCCCAGACATCTCGTCTTGCAGGACGTTATCACTCTTTTCAGATGCAGCTGACAAACTAATCTCTTGCCAAGTTTGGGCTCTGCTGGGAGCAAGGAGACCGAGTGAGGATCCAAGGTGATGCAGAATAACATCCTAGACCCTTCCCCCCTCTTTTTTAATTCCATTTATATACTGCCCTTCTCTGGAGACTCAGGGCAGCTCTTGAAATATTAGCCTTCATTCTTTGTATATACCTGCTTATTAGGGCAGTTGGCCCCCCTAAGCGGTGTTTTACAAAGTCAGCTTAATCAATCTGGGTCCTCATTTGACCCACCTTGGAAGGATGGAAAGCTGAGTCAACCTTGAGCCTGGTGAGATTTGAACTCACCTTAATTGCAGGCAGCTGGCAGCTAAGTGCTACTTAACAGCACTTTAATCCGCCGCACCACCGAGGCTCTTTCTTAGGCCAGCTGTGGTGAGGAGAGGGATTCCCAGGAGGGGGGATTGATTCCAGAGGGCTAAGAGGCAACTCAGCCCAGAGACCAGGTGTGACGGAAAGGGGGTGAAGACGGCCCCTCCCTAATAGTTCCCAGAGTACATTATAGATGCAGAAAGTAGAGTCTTCAGTCTGCCAAGAATTTTGGTCTATAGGTGTGAAAACAGTAAATATCTCAGCTCAGAAGAATCCTTGTGCATCATTCATGGTTTTGGGTCTGACAGTCTGAGGACCCAATGGCTAAAAATGGACTGAAAACAGCCCCCCAAACAGCCAAAAAACAGGCTGTTTTGGGGTCATTTTCGGGCCACAAATGGGCTGAAAATGGCCTGAAAAACAGCCTGAAACCAGCCTCAAACAGGCGAAAAACAGCCATGTGTGCACCGGCCAGCTGGTCTTCGGCTTTCTGGGGGCCCAGCAAGCACACATACAGCTGCGTTCCAGTTTGGGCCCTCGGCGCCGAAAAGGTTCACCATCACTGACACTTCTGAATTTTGACTTATTTCTTATCCCTCCCTCTCCCCCCTACTCTAAATTGATTTTATACATTGAACGTTTGTGCCTTGTGCTACAACCTGGCTTCTTTTAACTGTGGTTTGTTGACTCAGCCACAGTGGTCTATTTCACACATAACCCTAAATGAAAAACGATGGGTTGCTAATCCAGAATGGCAGATGTGTAAATATATTGGATGAATAAATAAATAAATTAGCAACAACTAAATCCTCAAATTCCACATTTGTATTATAATTTCAGAACCTCTAGGGGGAAATCTAGAATGTTATTGATTCATGACTGCAAGAATGCCTCGGGGTGAAAAATGGAAGGAAATTTGTTTAGCATATTTTAAAGACACTGTATTAATTTGTATTTAAGTTTGAATGCTGAAGAAATTAATTCAGAAATAAGAAATTACATAATAATAATGTTAATATTAATAATACTTTGCATGCATCTCTTTTATCCTTCTGAAAAGAAGAAAGAAAAGAAAGATTAAGGAAGACACGAGGAAAGTGCTTTTTAAAAAAAATCTCAGAATAAAACCTAAAAACTGTCAATAGCACCATAGGTGTTAAGCATTTGTAGCTATGTTTTAGACTTCTTTTAAAGATACATTAAGGAAGCCATTTATTTGGCACATGCAAGTATAATCCCACCTTTGTGCCAATTTAGCAGGAGCAACGGGAGGCAAGCCTGTTTAAAATAAAAACTTAGCAGATTGGTTCCTTGCTTTGAGAAGCGAAAGCGGCATCAGGGCACGAGGACTCAATGCACCAAAATATAATTGAAAGTCAGGCGAGCCTGAGGTGTAATCATAACACACAAATGAACTCCTCAAGAACCAGGTGCTCATCTTATTAGGCTGAGCATCGAATCATAGCCTTGTCAGGCTGAAAGGGACCCTGGAGGTCTTCTAGTCCACCCCCCTGTACTAAAATGCAGTCATGTGACTGCAGGGTGTTACAGATGGTTGTAAATGCCACCTGGTTGGAATGTGCCTTAAGTGTGATCGCATGATCATACGAGGGAACTGAGGGGGGGGCAATGGAGTCTCGAATCTGGGGTGTAAGTGCTCCACAGGGAGCTCTGTTGGGCTTAGAATGGTCACTAAGTGATTGGTCGTAATTGAGGACATCCTGCCTGGCTTATTATGGGTCCTTAACTTCCACTGAAGTTAAAGTAAAGGTAAAGGTTCCCCTCGACATACGTGCCAGTCGTTCCCAACTTCAGGGGGCGGTGCTCATCTCCGTTTCAAAGCCGAAGAGCCAGCGCTGTCCGGAGACGTCTCTGTGGTCATGTGGCCGGCATGACTAAATGCTGAAGGTGCACAGAACGCTGTTCCCTTCCCACCAAAGGTGGTCCCTATTTTTCTACTTGCATTTTTACATGCTTTCAAACTGCTAGGTTGGCAGAAGCTGCAGTGGTGGTCTTCTGCCAGTTCAGCCCGGTTCGGCCAAACTGATGATGATTATTTAGGATGGTTCACCAAACTGGCAAAAATCACCCCTGGCTGGCCCTGCCTACCTGCCCCCACCCCTTTTGTCAAGCTCAGCTGATTCGTGCATCAACTGAGCTCCGGCTTTTGCTGCATAGAGAACAGGCTGTTCCCACCCATTTCTGCTCTCCGGAGCAGTGGCAGCTGCTTCTCTGGGCTCCGCCGCTCTTGCTGGGAGAGCAGATTACAATTTAGAACTGTCAGTCACCGCTTTGGGACCTCTAAGACCCACCTAGAAAGTGCTGCCCGCGGCCGAGAGATGTTTTACATGTAGACGTTCTTATTTTCGGTGAACTGGTGGGATTATTTGAATCCCACCACTGAGAAACTGGGACAAGTAACGGGAGCTCACTCCGTTACGCAGCACTTGGGATTCAAGCCACCAAACCGCTGACCTTTCTGATCAACAAGCTCAGCATCTTAGCCACTGAGCCACCGCATCCCTTATACCAGAGGTCGGCAAACCGCGGCTCGCGAGCCGCACGTGGCTCTTTGACCCCTTGAGTGCGGCTCTTCAAGCATTTGGGGCTTCAAGGCATTCTCCCTTAACTCAGCCGGGGG
>JANHFR010004290.1:47996-60620 GCA_032468015.1 Mimophis mahfalensis
TGGATAGAATATGGCATAGCCCCCCTAGCGTTGGGAATAATGTGGTTGGAGTTCATGTGATCCCTTGGATGTTGCTTCTTTTTTGTATGTTTGTTGTATACCTGGTGAAGCTGCCTAGAATCTCTTTGGAATTGGGTGGCCTAGAAACTCAACATATAAATAATAGTTTTTAGCTCCATCACCGTAAGTCCCTTTCTCAAATTTCAGCTCTTAAAAAGGTTATCCAGCAACTTTATAAATTCATAGGACCGCTAGATGGCACCCTAAAAGTCCTGCTAATTTTTTGTGGGCACCTACAGAAAGATGAACAGTTGACCAATCAACCAAAAAATTGCAATGTGTGGAATAACAAGAGTGTTGCATGAACCAGTTGGAGGCTCAATTCTCATGAAAAGTATCCCTGGAATTTCAGCTGAAAGAATCACATCCCTTAGACAAGGGGTATCAAGCTTGCATCATCACAGTGTCGTCATGTGATGTATCACAACTTTTTCCTCTTTGCTAAACCGGGCGTGGACATGGCCAGCACATGATGCATCCGGCCCGCAGACCATGAGTTTGACAACCCTGCTTTAGACCTTTGTGTGCTAAAGTTGTATGACAGCAACACAGTCAGATCTGTTCCAGGAAAACAATGGCACAAATGCAGAAGCACAAGGTTTATGGCATCATGGTTCCTCCTGGCTTCAGGAAGCAAAGTAGTTGTGTGGATGAAGCAGAACTCAGCAACAGGCATTAATAAGTCTTGAGTGGTCACTGTAGCTGCTCTACCATAATGCTCCTTAAGTCATGATAAGATTCAAATTTGCACCTCATATAATATGAGACCCGAAAATATCTGAAGCTAAAAGCAAGAATGTAATAATCAACAACGTAGTTCATAGAATTCAGAATCTAACTATGAATCTCCAGGCTGATATTCTGATTCCATTTTGGATTTAAGAGCTGAGTGGAAAAATAAGTAATAACATGGTTCTCTCAATATAGTTTTATATTGCATCATGTTATACCTTCATAGCTAATTATTAAGTTCAGACATTGGACAAGCAAAAAGGTAGGTTAGCTTTAACTTAGCATACTGTGTTAACTCAGCCTCAGTAACTAGAACAAGTATCCAAGTTAAGAATGTCCAGTTTTAAAGATAACCCATAGAAACTTATTGCAGAAAAATTCAAGTTAAAAACATAATTGTACAGGTTAAACGCACAATGATTCAAGTTCATTACACAATAGTATTTATACAGGATTATACAATAGTATTCATTTTTAAATTAGACACTATGTGAATTAAGCATCACTGTGCTTTTCAGAGGGATGTGTATCTTATGTAGGCTTGGGGATTTCATGCTGAAAACGAACATCATTGAATTTCAGAATGTGGTTCATAATAACACAATTCATTCACCAACTATGTTATTGTTGTTGTTAGTTACAAAGTTATGTCCAACCCATCGCAACCCCATTGAAAATATTCCTCCAGGCCTTCCTGTCCACTATCATCCCCCTGGAGTCCATGTAAGTTCACACCGACTGCTTCAGTGTCTCCATCCAGCCATCTCATTCTCTGTCGTCCCCTTCTTCTTTTTCCCTCAACCATTCCCAGAATTAGACTCTTCTCTGGTGAGTCTTTCCTTCTCATTAGGTGGCCAAAGTCTTTGAGTTTCATCTTCAAATCTGTCACTACCTCCATTTCTTCCCCATCTATTTGCCAGGACATGAGAGGCCAGATGCCATGATCTTGGTTTTCTTAATGTTGAGCTTCAAGCCAACGTTTGCACTCTCCTCCTTCACCCACATCTAGAGGCTCTTTAGTTCCTCTTCACTTTCTGCCATTAGAGTGGTATCATCAGCATATCTGAGGTTGTTGATATTTCTCCCGGCAATCTTAATTCCAACTTGTGATTCATCTATACCTGCCTTTCTCATGATGTGCTCTGCATATAAGTTAAATAGGCAGGGCAACAGTATACAGCCTTGCCAAACTCCTTTCTCAATTTTGAACCAATCAGTGGTTCCATGTCCAGTTCTCACTGTTGCTTCATGACCCACATATAGGTTTCTCAAGAGACAAATAAGGTTGTCTGGTATTCCTGTCTCTTTAAGAACTTGCCATAATTTGTTGTGCTCCACACAATCAAAGGCTTTAGCCTAGTCGATGAAGCAGAAGTAGATGTTTATCTGGAACTCCCTAGCTTTTTCCATGATCCAGCGTATGTTGGCAATTTGGTCTCTAGTTCCTCTGCCTCTTTGAAATCCTGCCTGTACTTCTGGTAGTTCTCGGCCCACATACTGCTGGAGCCTAGCTTGTAGGATTTTGAGCATAACTTTGCTAGCATGTGAAATAAGTGTGATGGTGCGGTAGTTTGAACATTCTTTGGCATTGCCCTTCTTTGGAATTGGAATGTAAACTGACATTTTCCAATCCTGTGGCTGCTGTTGAGTTTTCCAAATTTGCTGGCATATTGAGTGTAGTACTTTTACTGCATCATATCACCAACTATACTCATATTAAGTCTGTGCTGTCAGGTGGCAAATGACAAATATGCTGCAAGTTACTTCTGGTCAAAACAGACAGGCCATTTACATTTTACAATTTGTAAAAGCCCCAATTAAATATAGTTGCTACATCTAGTAAATCTAGAAAGCTACAAGTAGATCTGTACACTAAAAGAGGAAACAGCTCTCTCTGAATATACTCTTTTTTTCCCCCTGAAAAAAAGTGAGGTTCCATTGAGAGTAGAAGACACTATCATTTTTCCCATTACATTTGAACCTGGCAAGTTTTTGAAATAAAAAAATCTGAAGGAAAAAGTTAAAATAACATGTTTCCTTTCCATTTCACAAAGAACTCTGTTTAATGACCACTTCAAGTGACTACATCATATTACTTTTTCTCACCCTGATTCTCAGAACTTGCTCCCTGGGGAATCACCTACTATCTATTGTAAGCATCCTGTTCTCTATAAAGTGTGTGACTGAGCTGAAGCAATAGTCTGTTGAAACAATCATGTGATTGCAATCCCCCAATCACATAGCTAAAAATAAGCCATATGCTGGCTTAACGCATTGCGTGTGGCTATGTGGGTGTCTTGGGTAAATTCTGTTCTGTTACGGCAAAGAATTTTCATCTCAAAGCACATTTTAAGCTTATAGGTAGTCCCTGACTTAGGACTGGTCACTTAGTGATATACTTACAATATACTTCCCTGTGAAGGTTGACTTGCTTCCAAACTCCTGACAGCTGCCCCTCACTGCCTCCACAGTCATGGGACTGCATGTTAGGTGCTTAGCAACCAGCTTGCATTTATGGCAGTTTGCAGTGTCCCAGAGTCATGTGGTCATGTTTTGCAACAGTTTTGCTGGAAACCAACATTTATTTCCTATTTTTGGCAAAACTGGCCCATAGCAAACCATTGTTCATTTAATGACCACAAGAGCCACTTTATGAGATTTGCTTTATGACTACTATCTTTGCTTAATGACTACAATAGAGTTTTAAAATCAGATGGGTGACCTGTTTTACAACCATCACACTCCATTATGGTTGTAAGTAAAGGATTACCTGTATTCCTTTTTGGGGGTATTCCAGGAGGCTAATCCACCCGCCAATCAGCTGCTCATGCTGAATCAGGCTGCAATAACATGCTGAACCTGACCAGGCTGTTTGCTGCAAGGATGCTAGCCAGATGAATACTGATGGATGCTGGTAGGCAGAGGCAGAATTTTTTTTCTTGTTTTCCTCCCTAAAAACTAATGTGCGTTTTATACTCCAGAGTGTCTTATACTCCAAAATATATGGTAATAGGAAAGGGAAAGCCATCAAGACACCCACCGCCTCTGCCTTTTGAGAATACTTATCAAATAATAGCATTTTAGGAAGACATGTCAGCTTAACATCTGTGATGTTGAAGGACAGGCTAACAGAAGTTGCAGGCTGGTAATATGCTTGTTTCTGCTAATGAGGAACCAACATACCTGCATAGTCTTTCATCTTTCAGAAGGGAAAATGGATAAAGTTCATTTTGAGATGGAACCACAGCTGATATAGAAATAAATAAGCTCAATTAAGAAACACATGACGACATGTGATCAGGCAGATGCATGTAAAGAGATCATGGAGAAGCATCCTTAGGTCCAAACAAATGGACTTGAGTTAAGGGCTGGGGCCTGTGAGAACTCAAGGAATTTTCATATCTTTCTAGTTCAGATGCAAATCAGGCTGAACTAGTAGTTTCTTCTTTCTGCTCAGCTGTTTGCACATTGTAAAAGGCCTGATTTTCTTCCTTGAAAGAGGTTAAGCAACTGATCGAAAAGCCTTTCCTGAGAAATAAAAGTTGCATGCCTAATACTTTTACATTCAGCTTATTTATGTTGAAATAAAAGCAGATTCCTCCTCCACTTGCCCCTCAGCTGCATAGTCATTGTTATTTTTTTTTCATTTTTTCAAAATTATGAGAAACAAGTTCCTAATTGTATCACAATCTGAAATATTTGATCTATTGGTGTTTGGAATATCCTGGAAATAGGTTGTAGATAAACATATGTTGCAAAAGAAAGAAAGAAATACAAATAACTAGACTTCTCTCCTTGACCCATCATTACCTCTGTGAGTATCCGACAGAAGCATTGGGATTATTTCCAGAAACACGCTGGGAATTATAGTCTCCATACATGTAAAAGGCCAAATTTCAGGAAATGTTGCTTTATCCAGCTGTCCATATCCTGGAACATCTTATATTATTGAAGGTTTTGTTTGTTTGTTTGTTTTCTATTCATCTTTCATTTCAGGAGCTCAAGATAATATGCATAGAGTTCTCTCCTGGCTTTTCCTTCCCATAATCTCCTTCAATTCTTTCACTTGTTTATAAAGTAGATTAGAGCAAAAGAAAATGTATGATTCCTCAGTAGTTTGATTAATATGATAAATTATTTATGACTTATTATATAGCTAGCTCATCATTAAGAAGCACTATGTATTTGGGGCAATTGCAAAAAATGACTGGAATGGATCATCAGTCTGATAACACCCATCTAGTCATATGTTCATTTGTATAATTTGAACTGTGTTGGAACAATAGGCCATTCTCCCACAAAAGCAATACTTTGTACAGCTGCCAGTGGCCTTTGCCAGCTGAGAAGCCTGGATTACTCCCTCCCTAGAGTCCACTCAAGACGCCTAAATGAGTGGCTTCTACCGAGTTCTTAATTACATTTAAGGCTCATACTCAAGCGTGCTTAATACAAATTAATTACCTTCCAGCTCACTATAGCTGCTCTTTTGAGTGAATTAGCAAGGTGGTCAAAAGTTGGCTTCCTTGCTCATTCTATAAAATATTACGGCATATGGAACAGGAACTTTGTTTCCTTTTAATGTTTGTGAGTCTTTACTTAGGAGATAGTGATAACCATAGTATTCTAAAATAGAAATAACCTTTTAACATTGCTGGTCCTTAAATTGCTTATTAGAAAACTCTTGACTAGGATTTGGGAAACTTTGGGTAATCCTGGTGTCTGTAACCAGGAACCGTGATCTTATTAGATGATGCATTTTCTCGTCAGCCATGTATAGTGACAACTGGGGGGGGGGGGGCGTATCTTGATTTATTGAATGGCCATTGAATCATATCCATCACATATATTAGTTCCGGCCCTAGCCACTAATCATTGCAACAATCTACTGGGGGAGGGGAGTCTTTTCCCTTCATTCTGGTTCAGAACTTTATGGTATGCATTCTCTTACACCTCCCTTTTTTCTCCATGTTTCTTCCAAATGTTGGAGGTCTCCCGATTATAGCCAGAGCCCAAACTGAACTTTTGATGTGAGAGTTGAAGGCCATGTGTGGTTGGCTGCCTGTTGTACTTCCTATCTTGGTGCCATCCTATTACAGCTGTGGTGGAGCAGTATGTAGAGTGTTGTATGTAGTACTTAGCTGCCAGCTGTCTGCAATTAGGCAGTTTGAATCTCACCAGGCTCAAGGTTGATTCAGCCTTCCATCCTTCCGAGGTGGGTAAAATGAGGACCCAGATTGTTGGGACCAATGTGCTGACTTTGTAAACCGCTTAGAGAGGGTTGAAAGCCCTGATAAGCAGTATATAAATCAAATGCTATTGCTATTATGTGTCATGCATTTGGCAGATCAGTGGTTTCCTTCCACACCATCTGCATCTAATTTGGGACTTGGGTCCCAAATTCTCTCCCCTTTCTCCTCTGGTCTTACACCTTTTTGGATATATTTAACATTTAAGAAAAATGTGAAAACATGATTATTTAATAATTCAGCATGAGTAGTGAAAATGATTGTGAGTAGATATTGAGAATGGTGATTACTAAATGGTATATGATAAGACTATCTTGTCTTATTGATACATTCATATACTGGTAGCAGAGCATCAATTATACAAGTATAGATTTTACATTCACATAAGTATGTGTGTTAATTATATACTAATTTTATAGTGTTTGCATAATTTTACATTTGTTTTAGCTTAAATGTTTATTTTAACTCTTGTTGCTCCCTAGAGAGAAATGTGATACAAACAAATTGCTTGTTTGGTGCCTTTGTTTACAGTTTCTACTGTAGAAATTTGCTGTATCTGGCAGAGGAAAGAAAGGAATTAACACAACATGCTAACTGCATAGGCTTAGTTCACACAACCTGCTAGGCTAAATGGGACTATAGTAGCTGGTTTGCAAACATAATGACTGCCTCTGACTCCAGTTGCATGAAACATAAGAGATAGTAACGGATAACTGTGTGTAATAAAGTTCAGGAAACAAACCATTAATATATTCAGGAGGTCACCCTCTAGATTCAAGCATTCTCATAGTTCCTTATATGTGGGGTCATAACTGAGAAGGATATTAGCAAGTGGGGTCCCAAGTGCTTATCTGTGGGGTCCCAAGTGCTTATCAATACCACACCGAGGAATCCATGCTCATTGTTTTTGTAAATCCATTGGGGTTTTTTGGCCAATTTGCTCCCTTTCTCAGAATTACAGGTGTCATTGACTAATCCTTCCAAGCCAGAAGCACCTGGGTGCTTCTGACACAAGTGTAAGCAGTATGTTTTGATTCACTCAAGGCAGTAAGATAGACAGACAGATGATAGATAGATAGATAGATAGATAGATAGATAGATAGATAGATAGATAGATAGATAGACAGAGTGAGTCCCAGAATTCCCCAACCTGTACTGAAGTCCATACATCTTAAAGTTGCCACGTATGAAAAGTGCAGAACACATCTCTGCAGGTGTCACAAAATATGTGCCTTTTTTATATGGGGAAAACTAGAAATGTCAAAAAGGCAAGCTTGTAGAAATTGCTTTCTGTTTGGTGGAAAAAGTAATCATCTCAATGGAAGCTTATCCGCCAGAGTTTGTCCTTTAAAAAAAGAAGGCAAAGTCATTGTATATTGGGGAAAAGGAGATAAAGATGCTATGTCATTTCTGGAAAATGTTTTTATTATGCCTCTGGGGAAATTGGACAGTTGTGCTGGATAGGCATTTTGGCAATTATAGCCCCACACATATCTGAAAGTCACCAGGTTTGGAGCTGTGCTAGAGAGTTATTAGTAACTTCTTTCATGAAGCTTAATGTTTTTTCTTGGAAAGGAAATATTATAAGTGGTGATGAGATTCATTATTTCAACTTAAGTCACTTCACAGGTTGTTATTGGGAAAATAGGAGAAAGGACCAGGAACTGGGATATAAATTAGGAAATAAATAAATAAATACTACTTTGGTTATGCAGAGGTTTACTAGATAAGGTACAGTACTGTGTGACTACAAGGGAAATAGCTTTCTTATTGACTATACTTAGACTTTTAAAATTGATCATTGCTTTTGTTAGGTGAGCTAGATGTATATGCCACCTTTCCCCAAGTGTTTCACAGCAGCTTTCCTGAGATTTGTTTTTTAGTATTTTATGTTGAAATACCTAGTTAAGAAAAAAGTGGTTTCATGTTAAATTTTATTTTTAAAATGTATTTCTTTCCATTACTTTTGAAATTTTTTACATGTCTGCCAAATATGCTAAAAATTCTCCTTCTGTCTTATGGCATTCCCAGCATTTATATAATTTGTCTATCTTGACAATTAATGACAGGATTGTATAGCACTTACAAACTTTATATACCACTTTTCTTTTAAATTGCAGCTTGCGGTAAAATTTACAGATTTTTTCCATGATTCTTCCCTCTGGAGAGGGCAGCTAAATAATAAAATAAAATAAAATAAAATAAAAAATATCTATGTAACATTTTATATATACATCCTAACATATGGTCTTGATTCTATAGTGCATTTTAAAATTTTGTCACTTTTTAAGAAGCCCTTCCTTACTGTTGAGGCCTGTTTTTATTCTTTCAATAATTTGTAGATATATCAATCATGATATATTCTGACCTTCAACAAAAGCCTGGTATAGATAGATTCCCCTTTCTTTAGATTGGCTGGGCTCGCAAAAGTAATTTACTGTTTTTTGTTTGGCCTGTTGTGTGAACCTACCCACTGGGATTGGGAAATCATAACACCTGGCAAACCTAGTTTTGCATCGCCAAGAATATTCAGAATTTACAGCTAAGGTTTGTTGGCATAATAATAGTTATTTGGGGTGACATTTTTAATAAATTAAGTTCTTTTATCACTCTCAAAATAAAAATTTAAAAGTAGCCTGAAAATTTGGATACTATCCACTCACTGTCATTATGTAAAAGGAGGCTTATATAGTCTCTGAAACTGAAGATAATAAGGTAAGATTGTGCCCTCCCTCCCTCAAAAACTTACAACAATTAAAACCGTGTGTGTGTGTGTGTGTGTGTGTGTGTGTGTGTGTGTGTGTGTGACCTGAGGAAGTCAAAACATCTTTGCCCAATGATGACAAGACAGTAACGTTCCAGAACCACATCTGAACCACAATATAGGACGACACCTGGAACAAGTTTATGGTTCACATTGTATGTGGTTTTATGTAATAAACCATAATTAAGTAATAATATAATGTGACATAGAAACCTAATCATAGGTATATTAATGAGAAACAAATCTAAGTAGCAATATAATATTTTAAACGGCCCCCAAATTAGTTTGTTTTGTTGCGAAATATATAATCTGCCTTTTGGCTTATGCAAAAGTCAGAAGATTATACCAATTACAAAATAAAATAAAATAATAATAATAATAATAATAATAATAATAACAACAACAACAACAACAACAACAACAACAAAAGCCAGATACAACATCTGCCCAATTAAAACCCTTATTTATACTGCATTCTTTATTATTTCTATATAGTATTTTAAATGAACAATTTTGTGATTGTGATATTTTCTTTGTCATTTTTGGACGGGTAAAATATCTTTCTTGGGGAAAACTTTTTATTATTTTGGCACCTATGCTAAGCTCTGCTGTTTACCAAATTAAGGATGGCAGTAGGGTATATTCCAACTAGGCCTCAACAAGCTTGCAATCCCCAGTTTCCTTGGGTTTTAGCCCTGCAGATCTTCTTAAGTGAAACTGCATTTTATAGTAAGAGACAATTTCAAATTAATGTATACAGTGGAACCTTGGTTCACAACCACAATTCGTTCCATAATTTTGGTTGTGAACCGAGTTGGTTGTGAACCGAAACAAATTTTCCCATTGGGTTGTATGGGAATATGATTGATTCGTTCCAGACCCCTATGAACTGTATTGTTTAACATTTTGACGAATAGTTAAATATGTTACAGAACGCATCCTCCCACCTGCAGCTGACAGCGCTGATTGATAAGCAGCCGGAGCACCCACAGCTGACTGGTGCTGACTAAGAACAAGCAGCTGGAACAGGAGGAGGAGGAGGATGCCAGCTATGGCTATTTTACAAACCAAATTGTGTGGAAGGGAAAATTGCCATGGCTGTGTTTGGTTGCCAACTGAGAATCTGTTCATGAACCCAGTCAAACATTTAGCAGATTTTTTTGGTTGTGAACTGATTTGGTTGCAGAACAGAAGCATTTGTGAACCAAGGTTCCCCTGTATAGGGTTTGACTGCACAAACTTCCATTGTGAATTTATTCAACATAAACTGTTATGAATGTATACATCTTTATTTTTTTCAGTAATTCAATAATATAATATAAAAAACCCAGTTCCATTCTGAGAGTATCCTAGTTTTCATTAATTCCTCAAAAACTAAGAATATTGGAAAATAAGACCATAATCTTCTCTGCTGTACCACAAAAGCCATACATATTATTCAATTTGTTCAAGCAGTATAAGTTGGAAGGCTATAGGGTCTGCACAGCTATTTTGCATATGTCTCCTGTGTCAACCTTCAGCTGGAAAGGAAGCTGAACTAGGCAATGTGGTTCCTCAAAATTCCACCTACTATAGTAATTGTGCAGCCAGAAATTGGATTGCTAATTTATCCAAAATAACACCCTGCAGATACATTGGATAGATTCCTGCCCAAAACTACGCAGCCGTAGACTCTTCACAACTTTTGTGAAATAACATGTAGGTTCTTGATTTTCTTTTCTAATTTCCTGGGTGTGTGAAGAATTGAAATGATTTTACATCCTCCCCTGAAGCTGAAAACATTATTCTTTACATCCTGGTAGAGACAGGTTCCGTGTGGATGGGCTCCATCAGGAGTCCAAAAGCTTGGAAGACTAAACCTCTGATCCCAGTGACCGATCAAGATTGGATCCTACTTTGGTTTACAGTTGACTCATGCATCACATATGTTCCCCCCCATCGCCGCTCCACTACATGGGGAAAATAAACATGGGGAAAGATCAGATCAGTAAGCAATGTTGGGGCTAGCAGAGGCCGGATGGAATTGGGGGAATTGTGTATGAGTGGAGACTACAGAAGGGATAGGTGAAGGACCCATAGAAAATTCCAGGTGTTCACAATTGCCAACCTGAGAGCTGGGAAGAAGGAGACAGAAACAGTCCCAATGCAAACACAAATGGCAACATTTACCAATCCATTTGTTCATACCAAAGGCAGTAGGTGGTTCTCTGTTAGATGTGGAACTGAATCAGTGTGAAAGATATTTGAATGAAAATGGTATATCAGTAAGATAGTTGTAGGAAATGAGTACTATATATCAAGCCATATGTGAAAGTGAACCTTTTCCTCTTGCAAGAAATTTCAAAAACAATAATGCTATTATAAGCTGAATACTACTGAGCTCACCGTTTATATTCCATCAAGTAATTGTGAAAAGTGGGGTGAAGAAGAAGGAATGAAGGTAGAAAATTATTTTGAATGAGTTTAAATCTGCAGATTCAGATGAACTATATCCTAAGGTACTAGACAACTGAGGATTTGGCTCTAGCTTTCTGTATTATCTCTGAGAAATCATCAAAAACTGGTGAACTACCATGTTAGGAAGAAATGGATATTTAAAAGGGAAGGGGAAAAAGAATCCAGCGAACTACAGAGACAGATATCTGGAAAGATTCTAAAGTAGACCAGAAAGAGATCAATCTGTGTCTCTTTAATTTATCACAGTACAGTAATTAGCAGAGGGCAGCATGGATTTGTCAAGAACAAATCTTATCAATTAATGTTATCTTATTTTTGCTTGGGTATCTGCTTTAATAAATTGTGAGAACATTGTAGACATAATATAATTTGAGTTCATCAAAGCATTTGACAAAGTGTGCCATGACATGCCTATTAGCAAGCAAAGTGTGATTTAGATGGCATGACAATTAAGTGGATATACAGCTGGCTCAAAAAAATCACACACAAAGAGAGTTTTTCAATGAATCCTCCTCAAACTAGAGAGAGGTCCAGAATACATTTGAGTCTCTTACTTTGCAATATTTATATTACATAATTATTCATTGAAGAGCTGGGAGGAATGCTTATCAGATTTGTAGATCACACAAAACTGGGTCAAATAGAATTGAAAACAAGCATGATCGGTTGGAGAACTGGACTGAGATAAATGTAACACTCAACAGAGAAGGGAAAAATCAAGAGTCCAGATATAGAATGAGGGGTATCTAGCTTGGTAATCCTGCTTATGGAAAATATTTTGGAATAGTTATTGATTGCAAACTGAATAAGAGCCAAATGTGTGATCTGAGTGCATAAAAGATAAATGCAGTTTTAGACTGTATCAATAGAAGTATAATTTCCAAATCACTGAAGGTAATCATTCCACTTTATTTGCTTTAGTTGGAATAATATTATCTTGTGCAGCACCTGCAAACATCTAGCACAGGTGCCTTATTGTATGAAGCTTTGGAGATAAAAGAGAGAAGAGGGGTTCTACTTGGTCTTCATCATTCAGTAGAGCAGCAGTTCTCAACCTGGGAGTCGCGACCCCTTTGGGGGTCGCCTGACCCTTTCTGGGGGTCGTGGACCCACGCCGCCACCGCCACCGCCCGCTCGCTGCCCGCCCTGCCTGCTCGGCCCCGCCCCCCGCTCACCCATCCTGCCCGCTTGCCCATCCTGCCCGCTCGCTGCCCGCCCTGCATGCTGGCCCACTCGCCCGCTCGCCGCCCGCATGGTTTCCGAGGGCGGGAGCGAGCAGCGAGGGTCGCGGGAGGGAACAGCTGCACGGCTCCCCTGTCTGCCGGTGCTGAGAGGGCTCGAGCAGGGGAGCTGCACAGCCATTCC
>JANHFR010004290.1:102546-114034 GCA_032468015.1 Mimophis mahfalensis
TTATTGCCCCCAATAATCTGGGTCCTCAGTTTACCTACCTCGGAAGGATGGAAGGCTGAGTCAACCTTGAGCCTGGTAGGATTCGAACCTGCACTAATTACAGGCAGATGGTAACACTTAACAAGCAGTTAGCAGTTCCCCTTATAAACCTTGCTTGTTGGAAGCTGGCTGGAAAATTGCAAATGGTGACCTCATGGCCGCAGGATCAAACCAGCCGTACAGAATAATGGATTGGGAAGGGCTTCTGTTTCATCTTCTTCGTTGTTCGTCAGATATTCTTCTGATGCCCTTTTTTCTTCTTCCACCAATTTGTTATACTTGCAACAATGCTTCTTGATAAATAGTCTGTCAATATCTCTGCATGTATGTCCGGAATGATTCATTGTAATTATTTTTCCTGTCTTCCTCTCCTGGCTTTTAGTACAACTTAAATCCAGTCCACCTTTCCAGGTGTATATCTGATGACTGGAATTGCCCAGTATTAATCGCCTTGTGGTATTTCTGCCACTGAGCTTGAACTTTCAGATCTTATTCACCCTTCTGATGTGTTCACCACGGACCTTCTTGACTTCAATGTGCCTGATGATGTCAGCCTGAAAGATGCGCAAATATCTGTAGTGATCTTTACCCAGACTCTTGATGTTACTTCCATAGGGCATCTTGAATCCTTCAGTTGTCACTATTGTTTCCCTGTTGACGGTAAGGGTGGCTCATTTGTCTACGTCAAATTCCATTACGGCATCTTGGCTGTATGTTTGAGCACCATTTCAGATAGTGTTTTTCCGTGCAGTTTCAGATTGCCATGTAAAGGAAGGTGGGATAGCCTGGCAGATGTTTTTGACGTGTGGTAGCATGAACTGACTTGTTCAGTATTATTGACCGAGGAGTCAATGCAGAGACTACCAGTGGTGATGATAGTGAGTCTTCCCGAAAGATCCTTCTCTTAATATTAATCTCCATATTAACATTTACCAGCAACTGTTTCTTCCATTCTGCCATTGATCTTTGCACAAGCTTCTGATGTCTCCACTGACTCCTGTTATTGCTAGGATTGATCATCCAATCATGTGTCAGGGAGTTGAATGCCTTCTTGTAATCGGTCCCAGCTACAGTCAAGTTGGTCTTCCTTCTCTTGCAGTTTCCCAAAATCATCTTGTCAGTTAGGAGCTGAACTGCTGTCCCTCGGCTGTTCAGGCAGCTTCCTTTCTGCTCAGACAGAAAGAGCTTGTTTTCAATTAGGTGCTGTTGGACTGCATCAGCTAGTGTGCCAGTTAGCAATCTGATAATTAACGGTAAGCAGGTATTGGCCTGAAGTTTGCCTGATGCTGGCCCTTTGCTGGATCTTTCATTATCAGGTAGGTTTAGTCAGAAGTTAACCAATCTTCAATTTACCTCATTGTAGTATATTGTTAAATTGTTTGGCGATGAGCAGGTGACAAACCAGTTACCGGTAAATGTTTCAACCCCAAACCATGCAGTTCATCTCCACCTGGTGCTAACCAATTCTTGATTTTTCTTGCTCTTTTCTCCACCATTTCTGGTGTTGTAGACCAGTTGGGTGCTTTTCTGGATCATGAGGCCCTGTGCTCAGTCATTCATGCCTGGTCATTTCTTGTCTGGATTACTGCAATGCTCCCTAAGTGGGGCTACCGTTGAAGAATATTTGGAAGCTTCAGTTGGTTCAGAACCCAGTGGTGTAGACAGTTCTGGAGGCCCCTGGGATGGCACATGAACAATACTGTCACATGAACTTTGCTCACTGTTGATTTGCTTCCGGGTCCAATTCAAAGTCTTATCAGCTTTAAAGCCCTTTATGGCTTGGGTCTAGGATATCTGAGGAACCATATTGCCTCAAAGGGACTGTCTTGCCCATCCGTTCTAACAGAAGGGATCAGGGAGAAAAGGCTTTTCTACCGTGGCCTCTGCCCTTTGGTATGTTTTGCTGCTGGAGGTTGGTCCACCCTATCCATTTGGCTTTCTCAGGGGACATTAAGAATTGGCTCTGCCAATTGGCACGGGGCCCTGATAGAGATACTTTAGGTTAGTAGGAAGGTATCTTGTTCTGCTTGAGTTTATAGCTTTTTAAAGCTGCATTTAATTCTCTGTAATTTTAATTGTTCATATATTTATAATTGTTTTTATACTTTTATTTTTCTTGCTTTGGATAGAGATGTGGGCAGCATATACAGTTATAATAAAATAAATAAAGTGTTGCTGTTATTACAAGTTCTTTCATTTTTCCTTCCTCACCTTCTTTATCCAAGGTGCATTCTTGTATTTCATTGGTTTGTCCCATAGCTGTGCCCAGAATTGCATTATTTCTTCTTTGTTAGGAGTTGGCTAGTTTATTGCAGTCTTTCCATTGATAGGAACTTCTCCGATTCAACTGAAATGGAAGATTCTGCTTGTAGTGTACAATCTCAGCTTCATATCTGCTGATTTCCTTGCCTATGGCTGTTAGGGTGCTTTATTATTTATAGTGCATCCTTGAACTTTTTTGTCTCTAGGTATTATTTCTTGTTCAGGTATTCTTTGGTGGTCTTGTTCTTCAACTTCTTTTCCTTTATCTATTATAGCTTACTTCAATATGATCTTAGCTTATTATTTTCCAGCCTGGTTTTCCATTGTGGAGATGCACCGTTTGCTTTTTTTCTTATTTATTGATTTTGCATCTAAGCAGGTCTTATAACTGCAGCTCTGCTGTGCATCAATTGGTTTGTGTTTTGCAGTGAGCTGATGCTTATATTTGATATTACAGTAGCAACGTCTTCTAATAGTTGTGCTATTTTGTAACAAGTTTAAATGCAGACAAGCTTATGCTGTTATTTTTGTGCTGTTCTAGATGCTTAGTTATTGTTCATTTCAGTTCTTTTTGTTTTCCAGTTGAGAATCTTGTTCTTTTTGAGAAGGTAGAAGTAAGGGTGGCTGATTTGGGAATGAAAATGGTTCAATCGTGATGCTGTCTTTATTATTATGATTGGTCACCCTGTCAACGAGATGTTTAGACTGGATTTGATTTTTTTTTATCCACCTATCAAATCCGTCACAAGGACCTGGGATTTTTATGATGGAAATCATGGTTTAAGATTATGCATGTGAACATAGTAGCCAATATTCTCTTTTTTCTTGTTCTAAAAAGCAAATTATTTGTTTACAAAAGAGGAGAAACAGGAAAGAATGATGAAGAAGCCTTAAAAATAAATACACAGATGTTACTAGCCCAGCTACTCACTAGAGCAGATGCCCATACTTAATGTAAGTGAAAAAGAAGAAAACTTTAAACACTTTTCTTTCTCTATGCTTCTGTTCAGTTTGGTAGGCAAGGAATCATTTTCGAATCTTACTGACAGATTGGCTGGGATCTAAGGATTCTTGCTTAAAAGAGCCTATAACCCAACTGTTAGCAGATTGCTGTCCTCCAAGGAGATTATTCTTTAAATTTCAGAATTCGCATGGGTCACTGAAGTTGAAGTCCAGCAGACCAAGAGGACATTAGGTTGGAGAAAGTTAATAGATGCTTCTTCAAATGTAGGAATTATATCATTTTTAGATTGCAAATACTAGATATTTGGAACCTTTCAATTTAAAAGCAGATTTTGAGGGCTCTCTTAGCGCTTTAATGAGGTAACCTCAGGACTCAGAACAAGTGACTCTGAGCTCCTTAGAGTAGAATCCAGTATTGTATAACTAGAGCAGATGCCCATATCTTGGCAGTCTTGGTGGATCACTGGATCCTGACAAAACTAACCAGGTTCTGATCTTGTTAGTTGTTGGATAAAAGATCACCAATCTCTAATCTCAGTACATTAGACTTTTAAAGTTTAAAAAGACAAAGGCAAACCAGCTCCATATGTTACCATAAAATCAGCATGAATGTCTCCACGTAGTCACTGAGAGTTGAGTTCAACATGAAGGTTTTATCTTCAGTATCAAATAAAGTAAAGGACTCCAGTGCTGTTGTATCCATTTGTTCCTCTTGGCTCCCTGTACTGCAGCCTTCTCAGCAGGCCTGCTCTGCCTTTAGCTGGAATTGCTCTTGGTTGAGCAATTAAATTCCTTTTACACACACCTTTTACAGAATGTCCTTTTATATTCTTTTAAATTTCTGAAATCAGTTCCTTCCACTTCTTATTCAGTATTATTTTTTATATATCTGAAAACATTTATTTATAACAGATATAAGTGCCAGTTTCGTGTAATGGTTAAGGCACCAAACTAGAAGCTGGGTAATTTAGTCCTGCTTTAGGGATGAAGTCAGCTGTAGGGTGACTCACAGCCCTACAAAGACAACAGTGGCAAATCAGTTCCAAAACTCTTGGAAAAAAAATACATGCAACAACAGTAACCTGCAGGAACTGATCTAGGCAGTCGCCAGGATTGACTCAAAAACATCCCCCTCCCAAACTTGAATATAATTTAGCTACAGTTTTCAAAGACATCTAAGTATAATACTTTCAACAGTGAGATGCTTCCGGTTTTACTCCCCCACCCCTCAAAAAAAAAATTTTTTTTTTAAAAAGTTCATAGCCCTCCCAAACTACATTAGAGTTGTTTTATCTCATACCATTTAAAAAAAACCTTTAAAAATAAAAATAATCTAACTTCCCTGCTCTATCATCCTTCCAAGAAAGTAAATTTCAACCAAAAAGAAGACTGGTGATGATGAGTAAAATCATCATCAAAAGCCCTTGTTTTTCAGTTGCTTGGAAGAATATATTTTTATATATATTTATATTCCCAGCTTTAAACTAAGGAAAATATGTTATCTTATCCTCAATCAAACTATTAATCTTATCTAGCTATGGACTACCTGACTAGTAGTGGGTCTCCAGAGGTTGAGATAGGAATCTGTCAAGTAGAAACGCTGGAACTAGTGTCCTTTCCAATGCAAAGCAGATTGTCTGTAATTGTACTATATACTCCAGAGATCCAAAAAGTAACTATTAAAGTGTGCCAGGTGGATCACTGAATTGCTGACCATTGAATCACTATAGAAGCCATAAATGACAACTAATGATACCATTTCCCCCTTATATATACATTATTGATTTATATTCACTCTTTATACAGTAGATATACAGAGTCTACACACCCCTGTTAAAATGCCAGGTTTTTGAGATGTAAAAAAAATTAGAGCAAGATAAATCACTTCAGAATGTTTTTCTACCTATAACATATAAGCTGTACAATTCAATTAGAAAACAAACTGAAACCTTTAAGGGGAAAAGGGAACGATAAAAATGTACAATAACATGGTTGCATAAGTGTGCACACTGTTAAAGTAAAGTCCCACGTGCTTTTGTTAGATTTGATGTAAGTTTTTGCAAATTGTAGCCGGTCTTGGATGTTTTTCTTCATAAGAAAAGGCTTCCATCCTGCCACTCTGCCTCAGACATATGAAGAATACAATAAATTGTTGTCACATATAGTACACAACCAGGACTTGTCAGAAATTCCTGCTGCTCCCTTAATGTTTCTGTACGTTTTTTGGCAGCATATCGGACCAGTTTTTTCATCAATTTTGGAGGGACATCCAACTCTTGGTAATGTCACTATATGCCATATTATCTCTGCTTGTTGATGGCTGTCTTCTCTGTGTTCCATGGTGTATCCAACACCTTGGAAATTATTTTGTATCCAACACCTTGGAAATTATTTTGTACCGTTTCCTGACTGATGCCTTCCAACGTTTGATGCTTTGTAAGCCCTTTGCTAACCATGACTGTTGTTGTAATAGGCAACTGAGTAAATATCAGAAAAATCCTACTAGAACAGCTGAATTTTATATGGAACCATCAGAATCACTTTCATTGATGGCAAGTGTGTACTGACTACTATTTAACCTCAGTTTGAATGTGATTAGTTGATTTTGAGCGCAGCCATATCCCTACTTACAAAAGGGCATGAATACTTAGGCAGCCACATTATTCTAGTTTTTTATTTTTAGTTTTTTACCTAAAAAATTTCAGTTTCTTTTTCAATTTACTTGTACAGCTTATAGGTTTTATGTCAGCTCAATATATGTGAGTCCTTCCTTCCTCTTCTGTGTGAGGAGAGACATAGTTTGATAGATAAGCATGTAATTTGCATGTGCAATTCCCAGCCATTTTTAGCATCTCCAATTAAAGCAGGGACTTACTAGCTGTAGTTCTAGGGATGCATATTGCTCACCTTGTCAGCTTCTTTGAGAGCTGCCTAAACCGGAAGTAATTTCATGTACCATATGGTTCTCCTAGAGCAGTGGCCCCCAACCTTTTTGGGGACCAGGGACTGGTTCCATGGAGAGAGTTTTTTCTGTGGACCAGAGGGGATGGTTTTGCATGCTGCCTGTGTCCCATGGATGGGGCCTCACTTGTTTGCGCATTCCGGTTTCTGAAGTGCCACAGATCAGTGCTGGTCCACAGACCAGGAATTGGGGACCCCTGCCCTAGAGTCCTCTTTAGCAAAAATTAGTGAGGTGAAAGGGATAGAATTACAAACATTTCAGCAACTAAACTGTTTCCCATTTAGAACCTAATTATCCCCAATTTATTAGGCTAGGGACCCTTTTAGTTTATTTTGTATAGCCTTGCGGTGATCCCCCGAGGAGGCAGATTTTCTCACTGATAACAGAAAAACTTGGAGTTGGTGGTTTGAATAACCATTTTCTAAACCTCAGTCTTGAAATAAACTATTAAAGTCCCTTTAGTCCATCCAAAAGTTATTGCCAAATAATAGGTTCTATGGGGAGAGGGTTAATCAATGTATGTTGAGTAATTGTATTTGTGCATTTAACTAATTTAAAGTTAAATTCAACTGTGCCTCAGCTCAAAAGTGTCTGAAAAGATGCTATCCATTTGTAGAGTAAAGGCATTTAGGTACAAAGGCTAAGAAAGGAGTTAGAGAAGAGCCTACTGTGCCATAGAGAACAATAGACTGGCTTCTGTAGAGCCAATTTAATATGTAATCTGATTCAAAAAGAACACTTCTGGTTGCATAAGTGGGTTCCAGTGATGTGTATTTTACTTCTTTTGTTGCTTGTGTATAGAATTCTAATTTAGACTATTTAAAACACTTCTCTTATTTGCTGTGTTGGAAAATTCCATACCAGTATCTCTAGTATAAAAGCTGCAGGACTATAGAATTCTAATAACGGTTATTTAGACAATTAGTTGATAAAAGAGGTATAATTTCTTCTCAAAATGGCAGGTGCCTCTGTGGACATCGTTTTCTGGCTGTGTGCAACCATGCTGTGAGAACAATTTTAAGATTTCAGGAAGGGATAACTAATTCAATTAAACTGCTGGAGGATTTTAGGTAGATCAAAGCAATATTTAAACTAGGACTGTGGGAAAATGGGTATTATGACTTACTAGTTTTGCAGAAGGATACTGCCATTCAAAAAGACACATATGGATAAAGACTGTGTGACTAAACTTCTTCTTTATCTGCGGAATTATGGATTTCCCAAAATGCTGTCTTGCACCTAAGAGTTAATAGCTATATAATTCATTTGTAAAATTAAAATAGCTCCACAGATTAAGCTGTGCTGTTATGCGTTTCAGAGTTTTACTTGATTGGCTATAACAAAGTATTCAGAACTGAGATCATGTTTAATCTTCTGTATAATGTGGAAGCATCTTTGTAGTTTAATTAATGAAAGCCTTCTCTAGAAAAAAGACAAACTTGCTACATGAAGAGTTGTGTCATTCTTTGAACACAAAAGTTTCAAGTGGTAGTAAAGTGATTTGTGCACTGCTTCCACCTTTCTGTGACTAGTAAACAGTTGCCTTATAGGGAAGATGGACAGCATAAAATAAAGGTAAAGTATAATTAAATAAAATGAAATAAAATAATTGCTAGAAAAATTCCATCTTTGTTGGATCACAGAGAAACTTATTTCTTCACTTTCTCTCCCAGTTTGAAGTTATAACATTTCTATATTTTTCGCAAGCACCTTTTCCCTGATACTACACCCTATCCCAAATATAGGTAGACCTTGACTTACAACCATTTGTTAAGTAACTGTTCAAAGCTACAGTGGCACTGAAAAAAGTGATTTAGTTTTCACACACGACCATTGCAGCATTCCCATGATCAAAATTCAGATGCTTGGCAACTGACATGTATTTATGACACTTTCTCTATCCCAGAGTCATGTGATCACCATTTGTAATCTTCCCAGTTGGCTTCTGAATAAGCAAAGTCAATGGTGGAAGCCAGATTTGCTTACTGACCACATGATTCACGTAATATCTGCAGTGATTCACTTAACTGTGGCAAAGATGATCATACAATGAAATGCAACTCAGTTAACAACCGCCTTACTCAACAATGGAAATGTTGGGCTGAACTGTGGCCATAAGAGGAGGACTATTTACGGTATATGTTTTTTGCAAACATAACATGTTTCCTGCCTGAGCCGGGGATTGGACTAGAAAAATCTCCAAGGACCCTTCCAACTCTGTCATTCTGGTATTTTTTTCACAGTGAGTTTTTCTCTACAAACAAATTCCAATTCCCTTGAAAGTTTGAGGAGTGTAGATTGGGTAGGTTCATCTGAAAAATACAGACTGAAGCAATTTTGCCTTCATCCTTATTTGAGGTATATGAAACATGTATTTCTTTTCAGAAAGAAATAGTATCTCTCAGGTCTCTATAGACCAGGGGTCTGCAAACTTAAACACTCAAAGAGCCATTTGGACTATTTCTCACAGAAAAGAAAACACCAGGAGCCAATAATTGAACAACCAGTATGACTGAGTGGGCGTGGCCAATTCACACCACTTATTCCCACCCAGCTGTCTCCTGCTCTGGAATATGGGGTGAGTCTCCATCCCACACCTTACCTTCTCAGGCCAGGCGAGGAGTGACAGGGAGGGCAGGGCAGGGCAGGGCAGGGGCCAGTCAGTGGTGGGATCAGCCAACAGGGAGCCGCAGCAGAGGGCCGAAAGAGCCGCATGTGGCTCCAGGTCCACAGTTTGCAGACCCCTGCTATAGACCATTCCCTGCTTGAGATACTATGGTATGTATGCTTTGAGAATTACGGTTTTTATCATAGCAAGGCAGAACCTGCTGAGTCCAGGGAGTTCAGAGTTCCAGAATGGTCTTTGCATCTTTAACATTTGATTCGTTAAATGTTTTTGTCATATTTATTAGCTGTCCTTAGTTGTGCAATTGTGGGTAGCAGTATTATTATTATTTGTCAATGTTCCTCCTCCTGTGGTTTTTTCTCTCAATAAAACATCTCACTCATGCTTCGTTCTTTAGATCAAAATCAATGGCAATATTCTTTTTTTCTTTTTTAAATAGTTGTCAGGATTTCAGGGATTTCAGCGGAGACTTGGTTTTATCGCAGCTTGCATGTCAATGAACTGTCTTGTACACGAGGCATTATTGATTTTTATGGGCAGTAATACCTCTGCTCATGTAAAAATGTTTCACTCTTCAGGGTGAAGGATGCTTCTTCTGGAATTGGTCAGGTGTAAGCCACTTCCTATCTGCACCGATTCTTGCCATTCGGAAACTTTACATTAAGACGCGTGGCTCTTATTCTAGACATATTTGATGA
This sequence comes from Mimophis mahfalensis, assembly GCA_032468015.1. Taxonomy (NCBI): domain Eukaryota; kingdom Metazoa; phylum Chordata; class Lepidosauria; order Squamata; genus Mimophis; species Mimophis mahfalensis. The sequence goes on from JANHFR010004290.1 coordinate 112,097, forward strand.
AGTTTGCCAACTTCAGGCCACTCATTCTGCATTCTTGAAAATCATGACCAACATCAAGCATGCTTTACTGTAACTGTTTATGTGAAGATATCCTTCATTAGCACTACATCAGCTAGATCTAGATTTGAAAGAAAAAGCTGACTGAAAGCACATGTGGAGATGGATGTCTCACCTGTTGGCATTTCCTTAACCTAATTTGTCTCTTCCTGAATTGCATGAACCCAAGAAAAGAAGTTTTGTTATTTTAAGCAGGTACAATACGTAGGCATGTGTCCTCATGGACATCTAAGTCACCTTTTCCCCATTTAAATCCAGATCTCCAGTTCCATCATTCCCCCGCTCTGATGTTTCTTGAGGTACTGAAATTATTTGATAATTATTGTTGCATTCATGCATATTGTCAGGAGAAAACTTAAATAAAGACTTCCTTATCCCAGTGTTTGATGAAACAGAAATGTGGTCCGACCATTTTGCTAGTATGGCAGAAATTGATAGCGTGATTTATAGTGGTGTGTAAAATATTTCTATTTGAAGCATTCCATTTTGAATTCAAAACAGTTCTTTCAAGTTAAAAATCATTTATTTTGCTTTTGAAACAAGGTATTTTAATCCTTTTGGAGGTGTTTTGAAACAGCTTGTTTTGATGGTTGGAATTTAAGAGTGAGTATTTCAAAATGATTTTTGAGTACAGAACATTTTACACATCCCTAGTGATTTGTATTTCAAAAACATAGCTTTTATGAATGATTGAAAATCTAAAGAAGACATTTTTCAACCAAATTTATTTGCTACAAATTCCAAACTTTGTGTGGAGGGGGAAGATATGGAAATGGAAAGTGTTTTTTCCCTTACATACTGAAATATGGGCTAATAACTTCCTCTGGGACTCATGAAACATAGGTAGAAATTGTATAAGTATTAGGGCAGTGAGCACCAGATGCTTTTGATAGGTATGATGCATAGAAAATTTAAACGAAACTGCTTCTGCATTTATTTTTCCTATTCGTCAGGTATAGCACTAGAACAGCGGGTTTTTATTTTGTGGAGGAGATATTCAAGAAAAATGATGTCTTGATTCTCAAGACTGAAAATAAGATTTGATAATTTAGTATAGATATAGATGTCATACATTTTGTATATTAAGAATGTTAAGTTAATTATGATGGAAGCCAACTGACAAAAATACCGCACATTTATATGGCCAGTAGATCACTTTTGATACCTGTTCTGGTAATTCTCAAATGTGAGACTTGAGTTCTGGCTATAATGTGGTTGTGGTTAAATGGTGCTTTTCAATGTTCTTCCTTGGGAATAATTCCAGAAATTGTGAAAGCTTGAGTCTTGGTCTGGAAAGCAAAACTTGTATTAGTTATCCACCTTTTGTTTACCTTGTAGATAGCTGCAAGTCCCTGGACCAGCTGAGCCTCACAATCCCAGTGGCAGGACATCCCGTTTCACCTGCCCATCCTCTCTCAGGATGTCCGGTACCCAGTGTGCCACCAGCTGCAGAACCTGTTCCTCACTTACAAACGCCAAACTCAGAGCCCCAGACTATGGCCCGTGAATGCCCACAGAGCTCCAAACCACCCAGCGGCTCTAAGTCTGGCCTCCGGAATACCACTAGCTGCTTGCATGTCTCTGACAGCAAAACAGTCGGAAGTCACCTGCATCCAAAGCAGCAACGCATCAACCGAAGGAGAGCCACAAATGGCTGGATACCCATTGGAGCTGCATCTGAGAAGGCTGTCTATGTTGTGGTAAGCATTCTGCAAATGACTTTTCTTGTTAGTAGGCAGAACTCACTCACTCACTCACTCACTCACTCCACTCCCTCTCTCTCTCTCTCTCTCTCTCCCTCTCCCTCTCTCTCTCTCTCTCTCTCTCTCTCTGTGTGTGTGTGTGTGTGTGTGTGTGTGTGTGTGTGTGTGTGTGTGTGTG
>JANHFR010004292.1:28439-40295 GCA_032468015.1 Mimophis mahfalensis
TGCCACAGTTTGTTATGGTCCACACAATCAAAGGCTTTAGCATAGTCAATGAAGCAGAAGTAGATGTTTTTCTGGACTCCCTAGCTTTTTCCATGATCCAGCGTATGTTGGCAATTTGATCTCTGGTTCCTCTGCCTCTTCGAAATCCTCTGCTGTTATGGGTATATCTCAATATTATGCCGGTAGTTGTGGTATATCTTGAGACACCATGCAACATCCCTACTTTGCAATCTACACTGATTGCACGTGGACTTCCAGGTACAATTCAAGATGCTGTATTGCCTGTACCCAATACTATTATTGGGCTTGTAAGATCTGATAGAGTTGACATGCTCCAATTCCTTTATTTACATATCATTTAGTAGAACCCAGGAGACATGCCTTCTCTATCATCATAACCTCCCTGTGGAATAACAGTATCCCTATAGACCTGGATGGCTTGCCCTCCCTGCCTTTTATAAGGTCTTTAAGACATTTTCCCCCAGTATTAGATCACATGCCGGATCTTGTCATATACAACTTGACTAAATAATCACAATTTCTAAAAATAATTTGCCCCAAGTCAGAAAATAGCGTGCATTTCTTAAGTCCCTTTAAGTGTGGTAGCTCATAGCAAACTTACTTGAACCAGTGAAGCCAAACATACCTTCCAGAAATGTTGGTCGTGAGTCTCCAAAATCATGCTGCCAAAGACCATAATCCGAACTATAATTGTACATTTGTTATAATTGTATTCTTCTCTTTCTTGTGGACTCAATAACAAATCACCTTTGGATGCACTTCTAAAACATTGCTCTGCACCAGATATATTGTACAAGGCAATTTTACCAAGGAAGAACTCCAATGATTTTAAAAATGAAGACCCTGTGTTTGTAGCTTTAAATAAAAATAAAAAATGTTAAAAATGCAGCCATAACTTTTACTCCAGAATTCACAAGAACTTCGAAAAACCATTTGTACCAGTGTACTGTGTATTATTTTTAAAAAGTAGGCCTTTGTGATGGCCAGCACCAAATATTGATCTTGTAAAAACAGGAAGAAAATACAATTGGACAAATATTTTTGGGCAAAGTGAAACATACAAAGAAGAGTAAGACTTTCTATAATGCCAATACACCTCAGTGCAAGATTTGCCATTGGCACTTGCCAATCAGTCTGGTGCAACAGTATTCCTAAATGAAGCGGGGGAACTCTAGGACTTTCTGTTTATTGGTCAAAAGATTATTCTTTGCAATTAAACATGAACTTAAAGTCATTTTCACAACTGTAACAATCTAATATCTTCTAATGGACTTGGGATGGTAATCATAATGCACAGTGATTAGGTCATCTACCTACCTAAGATCTCATTTGGTTTTATCATTCCCTGTTCAATAAAGGTATTGTAACAGTCTAAGGCAGCTAGAAGCATATCCATCCATTGTACAACAGCTCGCAAACTAAAACTCCCTTGCAACTCATAGAGGTTTGGATGAGATAAGATTCCAGAGATATTTTCACCCTCACATCCTCCTCCTTCAAATTTCTTTATGAGAAAATAGATTCCTTCTTTCCGAAGAACATCACCCAACCATGAAGATGGAGATGGGTTTCCTGTTAGAGAAGAAAACAGATTAAAGATTCTGGATAAATTTCTTGCAATTCAATTCCATGCTTACGTTAAAAACGGAACATTACAACCGATCCACATACTTTCAAACTGTATTTATGGAAGGAAAGTAAAATAAATCGCTAGGCTTCCAAAAGGGACACTTTTCAAAAGGAATGTGCAAAAGTCAGTATATCATGCTAGCAACAGACTATTTACCCATGTTGTAATATACATACCTGGCAATAACGGAACAAATTCAAATAACAGTTCCATGACTTTGTGCCGGCACTCAGTCTGGGGTTGTCCACACTGTCTTAAAAGCCACATGACAACATCCTCTAAACAAAGAGATCTAGATGGAAATCCCCTACAGGAATGAATTAAAGCATAAGTCTGAAATTATCATCTGCTCTGCTTCTGCAATTAAATATAAAAGTAAAATTTCAAATGCTCTACCAGTAAGAGAATCAACAGATTCATATGGATAAGATCTTTATATTGTAGTCAGATTTTTTTGCCAAGCCCTGCATTTAAATCTCCAATACTAAATACTTGATATTAAAATAATACTTGGTATTAAAATATTAATTTCTTCTCCTGTCTGCAAAATAAATTAATAATTAGTAACTTTCTTTATTCCCCTATACCACATCAGATCAAACAGTGTCATCTTTTATATTTGTGACAGAACTGCACTCTGCCGCATGTATTTAATCTAGATACATTCAGTCTATATGAAAAAGCTTTATCCAGTTCAATTAAACTGGATGCCCACCTTAGCTGCAAGTACATTTAGGGAACAAATTCAGAGTTTATAGAATGCAGAAATATATTCCATTAGTGTTTCCTCAGAAGAAAAATCGCTGAAACGAATAACTAAATGCTACGTAATGATGCTGCCTCTGAACTGATAGAGAAATTAACACTAACCGAGGCAATCTCCGAGGGTTTCTTTTGTTCAAAGAAGATGCTTTATGCTTAATGATACGCTTGAGGTGATCAATAGCATCACAGCATTGTTGAATTGTACCTATTTTCAAATCAAGAAAAAGTAATATTGTGATTGCTTCCAAGTAAAATTTTGAACAGATACGATCCTTAATTGGTTTTGCAGTGATAAAATACACATTATTTAAATCACTCTATAGCGTTGCTGATACTGTATAAGCACTGTTAAATATTTTTTTATTCCCTGCCAAGTTGGGGACCTTGAAGATTTTCTGACAATAAGACACAAAAGTGTAGATAATATCTCTTCCGTGTGGTTTGTCTGAGAAGGTAATCCGAGAGTGGCCACATTTCCAGTTGAAAATTTGATTCAGACTATGTTTAATCAACAAAGGTGTGGCATCTAGCCTAATTTTTAATAGTTCTTAATTTTTCCCCATTTTGGAGAACAGAAACCCCTGAACATGCCTTACTTAGTTTGATTGTAATAAAAGTATTACATAGTCAAAGCTTTAAAAACTTGGCTGTCTACTCAGATCTGGGTCTCAGAATGCATCAAGGGCTCTATTTCTTGGATTTACCATTAGTTGATTAATCATGATTCATGATTTATTTGAGAATGTTTTTACTATTTTGTTTTTTATTTTTAGAATTGTAATAAGTAAATTACTAAAATGTAATGCTTAAAAGAACATAATGCTGAAATAATTAATATAAAATATGAACCATGCATAAAAATATTTCAAATCTATTTTTTAAAAGCATTCTTTCCAAAATTGTCCGTCAACACATTTCTATAATATAATTTCATAGAAACTATCTAGCTGCTCAAAACATAAACATTTCATTAGAAAACTATTAAAATATATAGGCCTGAAGTTTTTAAAGAATTCTGAAACAGCAAATGTAAACTTAATCCAGCAAAAACTGTCAATATCACCTAAAGATTTCTCATCTCCATGTGTCAAGGCCAGACTTTCCAGATAAACAACCAATGCTTCAAAAACAAACTGGTCGACCAGAGTATTCTCTTCTCTATGAAACAAAGGGGAAACAAATTAAATTTATTAGGTGAGAACTATTTATAGCTAATGCAGTGTAAAAAATGGTAACTGTACAGTTAAAAAATGTTTAGAACAGAGGCAAATAATAACAATTTGATCCCTCTGGAACAAACATGAGTTATTAACTGGATTCTACTAAACATAAACAGACACCACAGCTGTGATACCCAATGCCAATCATGCCAAACAATCCAAATTTTAGTAATTATGAACAGCAAAAGTGTTGCAAAATAGATTAAAGCATTTCATTTATTTATTTGAATTCAAATCTATTGCACCCAATATCAAAAAAGGTGTGGCAATGTTTATCTTCAGCAGAGTTGCAAATAATATCCCACAAGTAACTTAATAGTATTTTAAAGTAGATTTGATAGAAACTGCAAATATTTGTAAATCACTGTATTGCTTGATTCAGCTATTAATTTATTCACTGCTCACCTAAACTCTCGGTAAATGTTGTTGAAAGCAAGGGCAGCTCCTAGCCGTTTGAAAGCATTAGGGTGGAGAGCAAGGCTGTACAGCCTCTTAAAAAGAGATTTGGTGTTCACTGGACTTTTCTCTTGCTGCTGCGGAGTAGTTTGCTTAATGGACCATTTCAAAAATTCATGGACACATTGACCACAAAAGTCTCTCAAAGTACTGTCTACAGGATCCACTATCCCATCCTGAAACAGAGAACAATCTAGATTCACTGTGTTTCAGAGTTATGCAACTTATGCAACACAAAGTGAAATGGGAAGTATATGGCATTTTTAGGCTATCCAAATAATTACAAATAGCAATGATAGCAAAAATTGTCTGTTTAACCTTTTCAAGTAAGCTGCTCCAAGATAAATTTTAAGCTTAATAATAGGGGATTTTTTTTAAACAGAAAAAGAAGATTCTCTAGTGTGTTAAAATCAACAATCAATTAATTAAATTCTTTAAAAAAAAAAAGAAGTCAGCCTAAAATGAACATAGCAGCATGAGACTCATACTGCAATGGTTGAAAATAATACAATAGTAGTTGGGCAAATTGTCAACCACTGTATAAGAAATTAAAAATTAATTGAGAAAATCTTAAAACTTAAGACTGCTAAGTTACAACTTCGACAGAAATCTTTAGAATTTATCTTATTCAACAATCACCTACCAAAATTGCTTCCAGTAGCGTCACAGTGTCTTGGCTTTCAAACTTTTTATTGTTTGTGAACCAATGAATTAATTCCATTACTAAAGTGCCATAGAGTTGTCTTGTAACCTAAAAAAGGTGAAAGATTACTTTATCCTGCACTTTTGCATTTATAATTATACTGTAGAAAGTTTCTCACAAAATGATCCCAAGGTTTGTTGGACTTTTTAGAAACAGATACTCACAATGTGATTTCATACAGCTTCAACTCTTTATTGTATTTTATTCAATATTAACTGGTAAGTAATGATATTTATTAGTCCCTTTTGAACTGACCATTGAAACATACATGTATCGGCATGTGTGCTTAAATTCAGAAAACTGACAGGTCTGAAGTACAATTGCTGACTATAAATCTATACAGATTTGATAAGTGGAATTGTGATCTTGTACAGGCAATCCCAAAAGGAAAAAACAGATGAATATACAAAAATGAGATTTTATTAAACTGGAGATTCACTGGCCTCTAGCTCTCAAGTAATCACAGATTTCAACCAAACAACCTTTTTGTTCCTGTAAGTTTGTAATAGGAATCCTTATGGTATGCAGAACCTAAACTCGCTGCTGAGATTTGAGTTCCTGACGCCCACCCCCTGCTGCAGGGAGGTGGAACTGATTAGATCAGTGTTTCTCAACCTTGGCAGTTTGAAGATACATGGACTTCAACTCCCAGTGTTGCTGGCTGGGGAATTCTGGGAGTTGAAGTCCACGCATCTTCAAATTGCCAAGGATGAGAAACACTGGGTTAGATGATTCCACCCAGGCGCTTAATGGACCCACAAGGGGTTCAGAGGGAGCTTGGGGAGATACCTGAGTCCCTTGCCCACAGCTAGGCTGAGGTTCTGGTTGGGTCCTGGAATGAGGCGGCTGCCGGGGCCTTAGATTGGGTTGTGCCTTTGCAACCTCTCACTGTGAGCCTTTTATTACTGAACACTGTCTACCACTCCCAGCCACCTGCCAGATCCCACAGAGTTGGCCTCCTACAGATCCCATCAGCCAAACAATGTCTGCTGGCGGGTCCATGGGGGAGAGCCTTCTCTGTGGCTGCGCCAACCCTCTGGAACCAGCTGCCCCCAGGGATTAGGATCATTCCTGACCTGTTGACTTTCCGCTGAGCTGTTGACCTGGCTATGCCAGCAGGCTTGGGCTTAATGATTCCACCTGAGGGGAGTGTTTTTAAAATGTTTTTAATATTAGGTTTGCTTTTATCTTTGTATGTTTTTTGGATGTTGTAAGCTGCCCAGAGTCCTTTGGGAGTTGGGCGGCCTAGAAATCTTATTAATAAAAAAATAATAAACAAACAAATTATTAATAAATAAATAATAAACAAACGAACTCAAGGGAGCGAATAAATGGATTTAAATGTTTGGAGAGGACAGGAAGGCATACACAAATTCATTAAAAAATGTGAACAGTTAAAAAAAGACTTAAGGAGAGATTATTTGCTTAACATGGTATTCTAAAAGTTTCCTAACTTATTTTTATTTCCTTCCTAGAGGTTTTCCAGCAAGTACAGGATCTTTTTTTTTTTTTTTTTTGGAGGGAGGGGAAGTTAATCAACTGAGAGTTGATCCATTGTTTATATTCGGAATTGACTGACCAAACTTTCTCTCATTTTCCTAATATGTATTTAGTAGGCCATTGTTGAATTAGTTCAGAAACACTGAGTGAACCTATATATTGACTGCACTGATGACAGGTTTTTTAGTTTTAAACTATTTTCCTCATTAGTTTCAATGGCTTCCATGATGTAACAGACAAAAAAGTAACTTTTCCTGCAGGAGAGGCAATATGTCCAAAGATGAAATCCAAAATCTCTGGAAATCCTAAGTTTTTTTTTAACATCAAAATTCAATCTCTCTCGGAAAGCAGTAAAATGAAATTTACTTGCCTGGTCCACATCACAAGCAAGTCGAAGCAGTACAGGAAACATACGTTTATACAAATGAAACATTGGTGGGGAATTCTCATGTCCTTCAGGTATTTGAGAAGCTTTTCCCAGCATGAACATAAAAATGCTATGCAACAGCTCACAAGCTGCAACCTGAAAAATGGGAGTACTGATCAGCTAGTAGATTGGATTGTCCAAATTAAATTATCATTATGAATTATTCAGCAATTTCTGTTTGATAAAAATACAATTTAATGTGAAACAATATTATGTTACAACTCTAAATCTTTAATTTTCTTTTAAAACATACAAGCAATATAGAGGGATTAATATTTCACCAAATAATTAACATCCCTATCCTGCAATTAGAAATCCGGGGTGAATAATGCTTACACTGCTGGATATGTACAGGAAAGAATCAAGTTCTACTTTCTATTTGCCATGGAATTCACTGGAGCATTCTAGATCAGTTTCTGTCAGCCCAACCTATATGAGAGCTGCTGCTGTAAGCATAAAAGTAGGGCAGACTTCTATGTATATCACCTTGAATCTCTGAGAAAAGGCAGGATATAAATGCAATAGCACCTAGACCTATATACCGCTTCATAGTGCTTTACAGCACTCTCTAAGCCATTTATGGAGTCAGTATATTGCCCCCAATAATCAATAAGTAAATAATGCCAGTGTATTCAAAGATCTTCAGAGTTTATACTTTTGGAATATTTATTTGTATCGTTCATATCTAGAGTACTTTTAATGATGAACCATAGCCCCAATCCAGAAAGAAATAGTTCAACAGGAAAAGAATAGAACAAAAACATTCAGCCTAATACCTTAGTTTGTCTGTCGCTAGCACAAAGAGCCAATTCAGTGACCCGAGGCAAGAATAAATCCAAGTATATAACTGGCTTCATATCAGCAAATGGAACTGCAAAATTCAGACGCTTCTCTGTATCCCAAGATACAAATTTCTTCATCTTTTCCTCTGTAGAAGTAGCTGGCACATTTAGAAAAGAATGTCTGGTTAAAAATCTGAGAACTGGCTTATCTGCAGATAGGTTAATACTTGAGTATGTATATTATGTGACTCTGGGCAGCTTTCAAGCAGTTAAAACTAATAAAAGGTAAAGGTAAAGCTTCCCCTCGCACATATGCATGAGTCATTCCTGACTCTAGGGGGCAGTGCTCATCTCCATTTCAAGGCCAAAGAGCCAGCACTGTCTGAAGATGTCTCCATGGTCATGTGGCCGGCATGACTAAACGCCGAAGGAGCATGGAACGCTGTTACCTTCCTACCAAAGGTGGTCCCTATTTTTCTACTTGCATTATTACATGCTTTCGAACTGCTAGGTTGGCAGAAGCTGGGACAAGTAACGGGATTCGAACCACTGAACTGCCGTCCTTTCTGATCGACAAGCTTAGCGTCTTAGCCACTGAGCCACTGCATCAATATAAAATTGCAAAACCAGTACAACAATTTAAAACAAGAAAAAATATAAAAGCATATAAATAAAATTGCTACCTGTAATTAAATGCCGATTGATTTGTCCTCCCAAAGTTCCAAGAAGGCGTACAACTCTAGCTCTTACTGCTTCTAAAGACGGGTCTTCCTCCTAAACCATAACAACAATATAATGAGAACACAAACAGGTTAAAAGGTTTAAAACAATCCCAAATGCACTCTTCTCTGGTAAGATCAGGCAACAGAAACACAAATTGGGAACACCTGCCAGGAGACTATTACAGTAATAGAGGGATAAATAACCAAAGCACATACCAATGCTGCAACCATTTGTTTCCTGTGTCAAAAACCCGTAAATCCTATAAATATTCCTGGAACTTCTTAAATTTATTTATCAAATTTATGAAGTTTTCAAAAGAAATGGTTTTATTAGATTGACTTTGATCTGAAGATAATACATGTGTAAAGTGTTTTTCAAATAATAATAATAATAATAATAATAATAATAATAATAATAATAATAATAATAATAGAGATACTCTCTTCTAATTTTATAAATCTTCAATATTTCATAACCAAACTTTGTCAGAAAGTTCTTTAATATTATAAATTTTGAAGCCTTTTAAGAGTATGCTATCCTTTGATTTTGGTAGATGGAATATTTATTGATTCTGGATATTGCCAGATCATGCCAGCAGGTAGTTTTATTTGTATGACATTTTAGCCTGTCTGAGTGTTTTTATTACTACCAATGAAATCCAATGAGACAATTATTATTTACTGAGAAATTCTAAGCTTTAATATGTAAATTATATTCAAGGCTTATTTACATAATAAATAAAACCAGCTTTTTTTGAAATAATAAAACTGCCTATCACTTCTGCAAATGAAAAGCTAGTATTTTAGAGGGCAGGAAAATTCTTTACCAATTCAAGATTCTTTGATTTTCTGAGATGCCGAATAACTACTTTGTTCATTCCTTTCTGGATGGCTTTGGAAAGTTTCTTCACTTCCAAATTATTCTGAGATTCACCTATTTTGAAAAAAGAAGTGAAAATTTAATATGCAAGTAATAAATCTTAAAACAAGATCTCTATTTATGATTTTTCAAGACACTAATTTAAACTCAAACCCTGCTCCCAAATGCAGCAGAAATGATTGACTACACCTACTATCCATGCTATTATAAGCAGCCACTAAGTCAGTGTTTAAGATGAGTGGACTTCAAACCCCAGAATTATTTATTTATTTATTGACTGATTGATTGAATTTCTATACCGCCCTTTCCCTGGGGACTCAGGGCGGTTTACAAGGCATTAAAAGCAACTATTATAAAATTAAATAAACTTAAATTATAACATGTCCCAACAAAAATCCTTTAGTCCAGAGTGGCCGATTTAAAAAGTAAGGTCTTCAACTCTTTGCGGAAGGTGGAGAGGTCCAGGGCGGTCCGCAGTTCCACCGGGAGTTGGTTCCATAGGCTGGGCGCCTCTACCGAGAAAGCTCGACCTCTCAGAGCCGCCCACCGACATTCTGCTACTGGCAACATCCTAAGGAGAGCCTCCCTATGGGCGCGAATGGGGTGGTGGGAAATGATAACGGCAGCAGGTGTCCCCTCAAATTAGCTGTCTGGGGAATTCTGGGAGTTGAAGTCCACTCATCTTAAAGGGGCTAAGGCTGAAAAACACTGCAGTAAGTGGTCCTACAGAAAACTGGGAGGTTGAACTGCAGCCTTTTATACCTCAGAAGCTACTCGCTCTAAGACAGCAATACATGAATGATCCTAAAACATCTTCATATGCCTAGATTTACTGTTGTAAATAAACAGGATGTATAGTTATTATTTTTACCTGCTGATGCAGAAGTTTTCAAATACCCATCAAGGCAAGGCACAATGTCTTTGTAATAAGGCTGAATAGTGTATCTGGGAATGTGGGCTGACCAGTCCTCCAGTGCGTCCAGTGCCACATCAGCTATTGGAGTGTAGCTGAGACCCAGTTTAAAAGCATTCTGTAGTTTGTACATAATGGCAAGGAGATACAAGAATTTTGGAGATATAAAACATCCATACTGTCCTGAAGTTATCTTTGAACACACAAATGTCTATTTTCTTAACCATTGCCACAAATATTTAAAGTGGTACAGTTGTTAAAGAGATTTGCTCCTGGAATAAGGTACAGTTAAACCACAGAATCAAATAGATGTGATAAAACTACATCATCACGTGTAACAGGCATACAAATTTATCATTCACATTTTGGATTTTCTCACTGATTTGCTCACGGTTGTGATGGTAATATAAAGAGGACTGCAGTCCTGCCTGCGTATTATCACACTATAGCAATAGCACTTAGACTTATATTCCGCTTCACAGTGCTTTACAGCCCTCTCTAGGCATTTTGCAGAGTCAGCACATTGCTTCCAACAATCTGGGTCCTCATCTGACTGACGAAAGGACGAAAGGCTGATTCAACCTTGAACCTGGTGAGATTTGATCTGCCAAATTGCAGACAGCCACCAGTCAGCAGAATTAACCTGCAGTACTGCATTCTAACCATTGCACCACCATGGCTCCTATTATTGAAGTATCATGAAAATCTATTTTGTTTAGGTGAAATGAAGGAAAGAATACAAAAAAATAAAATAAAATAAAATTACAAAAATACAATTTTTGCATTATTGGATCACCACATTAACCCACCTGTAAAGCAGGAATGTATACTTTGATATCAAGCATAATGATGTTATATGGCAGAGAAAGCACAAAAGTCAGACAGGATGCCAATAATTCATCTTTGTACTGCTTCATTTTTGCAGTTACCTGTGGTAAGAAATGATTTAATGGAACTAGCATAGATGTTGCCTGAACAAATGAATAAATAAATGTAAAAAATAATTCACTGTAGTTCAAAGAAAGGAAAATATTCTTTTAAAATAAGCCCACAAAATTGTCCTTTTAACTAAATCAACAGGTCTTGCATTTAAAGTAAAAATATAAATGAAAATATGATAATTTAGAATTCTTTGCCTTTTTCATCCCTGCAAATGCTACTAGCACAGTTCAAAAAATAATATAAATAACCTCTTTTCCAAATTTGGAAAATAATGCAAAACAGGAACTCTTCTCTGGATCTTCAGGACATTTTTTCGTACTCTCTGGACTGACACCCTGGCAAAAGACAAAATAGGATTAACTGTACAGATTTTATAAATCTTGGGTTTTATGTTTTAAAAGGACTTTTTGGATAATATAAAAATATTAGGCAATTCCATGTACCAAATAAAAGTAAGTTTCAAAGATTACTGCAATATCCTTATATAATTTCCTTTGAAGACTATTTGGAAGTTGGAATTGGTTTAGAATACAATTAATTTTTTTAAAAAAATTGCTAATTTTTAACTGAATTACACTGGCCAATGATTTCTTTCTGTGCATAACTCAAATACTAATGCCTTATGAAAACTTATAGCAAGTATATAAAAAGTCCCATTTGCTCGCATATACAGTGGTACCTTCAAGTCTCTGAAAAACATATAAGACTGATGAAGGCCGAGTAGTGCTTCAGTGAAAGGCAAGGTCTTCTCAATTTTGACGTCTTTTCTATAAGGGACCACTTGTCAATTTCAGCAAGCTAAAAATTTAAATTAAATTAATTTATTTCTTCCTTCCTTCCTTCCTTCCTTCCTTCCTTCCTTCCTTCCTTCCTTCCTTCCTTCCTTCCTTCCTTC